>JAWRVZ010000294.1:425000-571746 GCA_037043235.1 Rhodeus uyekii | reverse complement strand
CCTGACGCATCCCCTCCTGCCACTCTTTCATTCCGTCCCTGTTCTCTTGGGTGAAAACCCGAGCTGGATCATGTCCTATGTCTTTCGGGCACTTTCGATTAACCTCACAGCTCTCACGTTGAACTTGTTTGAATTTCTTTACGCTTGTCCTCCGGTGCCATCGACAAGTGCGACCACTCCCTTCCCTCCGTACATATTTTAAAACAGACAAATGTGCCTAATGAAGACCAGGGCCATAATGTCTCATACGGCTGCCTCAAGGGTAACGGGTGAGTCACAAATCCCGGATTGGGTGAGAAAGCGCTTATGGTGAGAGTGGACCGATACAGAGAAGGAACAGAAGAAAACACAGAAGGAAATCTGTGAACTCCCTCAGGGTTTTGTTCCAAGGCGGGGACTTTACCTCTGCCTGAAGGTCTCAAGAGGATCACCCTTGACCCAGACAGTAAAGCACCATTCGTTTTTCTGCCGACTCAGTCTTTCTCGAAAACGCAGAGGACACACCCCTTTCAGAGCTTGTAATCCTGTGCCATCGATAAGTCTGCCCACCCCTTTCTTTCGGTAGATGCTCTCATACATAATGGTGGAATCTGTCAACCCTAAGGCTCTACGATGCCCTGTGCCTAAACTTATTGAGCTGTTGCATCAGTTAGTGCTCCCAGCAAGGAATGTAGTGGCGAGATAGCCCGCTGTGCCCTACCACCTTGGTGAGAGCACGCAGGCACCCGAGGGGTACATATGCCTCGAGCGAACCAGAACACTCGTGTTTGCTACGGCAGCACATATACTAAAATTGGATCGATACAGAGAAGATTAGCATGGCCCCTGCGAAAAAGAACCTGCTGGATCTTCTCTGTGCCACCCCTGTGCTTCCCGGGGGTCACAGAGAAGACACACAGGCCCTGAAATGCACAAACTGCTCCCCTGACCCCATTGGGGTCACCCTGGTTCACCTGTGGGATTGTTGGCAATTTGTACTGCACAAAATAGCAATATTTCTGAATTTGGGCATAATCTGTGGGAGGGCTTTGCATGTTGCATGAGATTTGCATGTTAAGTAGCCATGTGCTATTGTGACATTGTTAAGTAGCCATGTGTGCTATTGTGATGTTGTGTTAAGTAGCCATGTGCTATTGATATCTATTGGAAGATATTAGTTTGAGACCACATTTAAATTGTAACGCAAGTATTATTTTTTTTAAATCAATGTAAATATTGTAACCTGATTGAATGTACAATGAACAATATAAATATTGAATTACTGTATATTTTTATCACATTAAAACAAATGACTTATTAAAAAATGTACTGTTTTATATGTATATTTGTTTTAGAATTAAAGTATTATGTCGCATATTTGCTAGGTATATTTTGCACAAATATGTAGTGAAGCAGAAACATTAATTATGACAACAAACATTTATTTAAATACAAATAAACTATTTACATAAATACAAAAATACAAAATGAACGCATTAATTAATGTATTAATCCCCCTTTTTAAGTTCCTCCATCCACTGCGCCACAGTCTTCCCAGAGGTCTGCGCACAAAAATGGACACCCCGGAACTGACTGTGGCCAAACTCTTTAGTTTTTGGATGGCCACACTTCTTACAATTGTACTGTTCCGGGTTTTGACGTTTTCTTTGTGTCCAACCTTGAGCTGCAGCTGCTGCGGCAGCCTCTGCCTGCTTCTTCCTGCGCCAAGCGGTGGTCCTGGGCAACCGCTGGTCAACAGGTGCAGGTACAGCAGCGAGTGCAGGCGCAAGGCTGGGTGCAGCGACAGGTGGGGGTGCTGCAGAAGATGGAGGAACGTCAGGTGGTAGAGGAGGAGGAGGAAGAGGAGCAGCAGGAGGAGGATGAGCAGCAGGAGCAGGAGGAGGTGGTGGTTGGCCTTGAACATGCTTTTTTGCCAGTCCAGATGCATCCTCAGAGATGTTGTACTCAAAGGACGAGTGTGCATGCTGGACTGGCTCTGAAAGTTTTGAGAGCACGGGTGGTAATTGTTCATAGGCCACCAAGGGAGCAGAAAAGGGCTCAATATTTTGCTGCAAGACCTCCCTCTCCTGCCTCTTCTGTCGGGTATTGTGCCTACGCACAGAAAAGACAGCACATTAGATTAGCATATGTAGGTAGAGATGGGTGTAATGTGCAAACAGGCAAAAATGAACAATTGATTCCTGGACTTACCACTGGGAGAGTGTGAGCTGGTTGAGGTCAAACAGCTTTAAATTCGTCCGGGCCATGATTCCAGGGCTGTCCAGAACTACATCCCTGATCATGCGGTAATCCCGGAGAATTGCGGCCCACCGGTTCACCTTGACCTTGGCGATGGTCTGGCCAGTCGGGTGAATGCGGCAGAGAGCCAGGCAGATGACCTCAACCAGACGGCTCGCGTCGGGCCACTGAGCCGGTCCGCTCCCTTCACCAAGGAAACAGCTGCAAATTGAGAAAGGAAGAAAGCAGTATTAATCTGATTTCTTAAAGAATATGGGACAAACGTCTAATAGCATCGTAACGTACAAAGAACTTTTTGGAGAAGCAACTAAACCTTCTCTCATATAGAAATGGAGATTAATATAAAGTCAACCAAGTAACTGAAACAGCTGAGACATACCGCTTCAGGCTTTCGACGCCAGGTGTCACACCAGTCGCAGAGTGTCTGGCTTTAAACCTGCCCTTCAGGATTCTGTCACGGTGGCGAGGCGGGTAGATGAGCGGCCCCTTGTCATACTCTGACAGGTTCTCCCACAGAGCGACAATCTCATCTACCTTATCCCGCGTGACGAAGCCCTGATGGCGCAGGTCAACCAGACTGTTGGCCAGCTTAACGACATGGTCATACCCGGCTCGGCCATCCGGTCCCACACTCTCCACCTGGGCATCAAAAGAAATTTATTTACATCTATCTTTTGTCTGTCCCTTCCCTCGGACAGTACTCCAAATATGCGTACTCTATACCTTTACTCTATTTAACTATACGTGTAAATGTGTTAAATGGGTATTTACCTGGCACTGAGTGGCTGTCCCAGGTAAGGAAGACTCTGCTGGACTCGTCAGGGATGATGACAGACCAGGAGGTTGCAGGGCTACTATCTGCTGGTGAACTGGGTCCAGGGGATCGGGAATGAGCTCGATAAACTCAAGGGGCTCCTCGAGGCTCAAGTCCTCAAACCCCTCATCCCCCTCCAGATCACCCTCCTGGTCTTCATCCGGAAGCCCATCCGGGGTGTCAGGATCCGCAGCAAAGTCTTCCTCAAAGGCTCTGTTGGTTTTTGAGTACAGGTACTCCACACCAATGAGTTCACCTATAGAAAAAACAGAGTGCTTAATGCAGATGTTTTAATAACACACGGGTGAAATACAGCTGCTACCCTTAAGTAACGTGCATGAACATAATACCACAATACCTGTATATTCGCCCGGGCTGGTGTAATCCTGCAGCATCCTGAAGCCCAGAAGCTGCTCGCTCAGGACGTTCAGGTACTGCTGCAGTACGCCACCGTAGCAGATGTCCCTCCTACTGGCACCCTCAACAGCCGCCACTCCACGTGCCTCATTCCACTGCACCAACCCTTCCAGCAGGTACACTTGAAAGTGCAGGGCACTTGCACTTGTACCTAGAAAAAACAAAGTCAGAAGTGAGTGAACACCAAGAAAAACACTGAGTGTGCGCACACAAACGATTCACATTATTTTCGCGTGACACAAACCTGGCACGAAGCGATTCAGGTGCAAGTGGAATGACTCCAGGGATGTTGTGCCACGTGCACAGCGGTACACGGGGAGAATGACCCCTCCCTTGGTCAGCTCTCCAACCTTCCTGTACAGCTGTACACCTGGAGGATCCTGGATGCACGTAATGTGGCGCTGCTGGGTGTGCCAGATCTCCTTCATCCGCTCCTGGTCCAACAGCCTGACGCCCATTGTGTCTGTTGCCTCACCGAAGTCCCTAAGCAGCTTCTCAATGAGCTGCTTAGTCTCCTGGGCGCCACGAGTGCGGCGGCGGCAATGCCTCGCAAGTTCCTTGGCGGTGGGTTCGCAGCCCGTCGCCCGCTTGGCCTCCTTTAACCTCTCCACATCTGAAGCATCCCACTCGAAGATGCACGCAGAGAGGCTTTTCATAAAGAGGCCGTACAGCGGGTGGCTGTCTGTGGTCACTCCTACGGCAAATCGCCGCATAAAGTGCCACACATCCAGCCTGACGAGGAGCTGGTCCCACTCGGCGAACATTGCGGCTGCCTTGCCTTTGCCCGTGGAGGAGCAGCAGTCCCGGTCCACATAAAGGACTTGCGGAGGAGCTTCTCCAGCGCTCCGGTAGCGCTCCACAAGTCCAGCGCACATGGGAAGAAGCCCATCACCCTCAGCCTCTGTTAGGACGCACATGAGGACCTGCCCAAACTCATTGCCCACGTCTGTGACCCATGCTGCTGTTCCAGCTGCCTCGCCCGCAAGCTTCTTGGTGACCTGAAATAGGATATAAAAAAAAAAACATTACTATGGAAAGCCTGCATAGCCTGTGTCTGTATGGCATACATCTACTAATAAGAGAATCTCTGTGAGTTTGTGTCCTCTTGCCTTTTTTGTAGAGTCCATCTTTAGGATGGACCCATAGATGGAGGTCACCCTGGCCTTTAATTCGGGGAGCCGTGTCAGCACATCTTTGGCATATACTGACAGCAGCCATGGTGGACAGGGCACCGGCACCATCTGTGGCATCTGGGCAGCAAGACGGGTGGGGTCTATGACGTGGGCAGTGAACTTACCAAGCACAGAGAGGTATTCGGCTGACTGGGCAACCCAATGCTCTCTGTGCCTGACGCACAGTTGCCTGTACAGGGCAGTGGCGCTGTTCCCCAGTGTGCGTCCCCGCATCATCCTGACAACCTCCTTGTCGCAGGACAGCCTGCAAGATTAAGAAAATAAAGAGCACACCAAAATAAAAAGACTATTGAGGATGCAGAGTCATTTTGTCATGCTCAAACCTCAAACCAAAAAAAAAGAAATAGTCTACTAACCTGTAGGTCAACACCGCAGGGAACTTCTCCTGGTGCACGGGATCCAGTTGCTCCAGGATATCCCGGGACCAGGCTGCCAGCTTTTTTTTGCAGGACCGGCATTCAAGGTACTCTGTACCCATGAAATACCAGCCGCTGACATCTAAAACCCGCCTGACGGTCTTGTACATCCCGCAAGCCGTCAACTGGACGCCAAGACGACGGCAGGCGGGTTTTGGGCACAGCAGCCTGTATGCCCACATGCGGTACGGGACCCACAGGAACATCCTGGCGTGAAAGAAAGCGTCAGGTGATGACGGAGGCTGAGAGTATAGGGGCCGGGGACCAGGAGGAGACCACCAGAGACGCAAATTTTTGGTCAGCGCCAACCTCCCAGATGCGTCTCTGGTGAAAAGGGCCTTGCTGACCCATAACTGTTGCTCTTTGGGCAGAGTCTGCCTCCAGCCTTCAGGTAGCAGCAGCTGTGAGGGAGAGATAGAACGGTTGGTCTTTTTGTTCCGCTGCTGATTTTGACTAACCATTTGACCATTCGACTTACTTCTTCCGTGGGCACTGGTGCAGCGGCTGGTGGTGCTTGGGGCAGTGGTGCTGGTGGTGCTTGGGGCAGTGGTGCTTGGGGAAGTGGTGCCCGTGGTGCTTGAGGCAGGGGCGTCGGCTTACCAGACACTTGAGTCACAGCTACTGCGAGGGAGAGGAGAAACAGAAAATGAGGCACAGACAAAAGTATCATTACATTCTATTGTAGTGATACACATACCACTGTTAGTTACTAATATAATAAAATGTATCAAAATGAATGCTGTTAATTACTAATTCTAACAAAATATAAGCTCATGGGAGGAAGCGGGAACCGGCCAATGAAAAATACTAAATTAAATAAAGCGGCAGCCCCTCACAATAGACTGCTGCATAAACTAAAAAACATAAATCTCCCAGGCTTTGTTTGTGCACTGCCGTCACTCCTTTTATTCTTCCGTAGCTCCTCCAAGGGGTTCAAGACAGCTGTATCACGCAGGCGACGCTTGTCAACACTCATGCCAGAGGCTTTGCTCCGTTCCCACGGATCTCGACCCCGCCCCGCTTGTGACACTAATATACGATTAAAGTATTACAGTTAAAGTACAGATTACAGTTTAGTACAAATGTACGAATAAGATTAATACAACCACTATTACTACTACTACTACTACTAGATATTAGTACTAAGATTAGTGAGTGCTTGCAGCTGTAGGCAAAGCACGCGATGATAAGATGATTACAAACAAGTGAGCAGCGAAAAATGATGCTTAAAGAATGTTAAGAGAAAAATGGAAAAAAGCGATGGTGAAAGAAAGCACAGATCCCATTAATTTTATTAAATGGCAAAAGAAAGTGCAAAGCAAGCTACGTAAGCCGACACGACCCGAAGGTGTAAAACACCTCCTACCTTACTGTTTCCAAAACCGTCCACTCGAAGACTGATAATACATAATAACAAAACAGGTTATGTAAAGGCATTTTTTTAATTAAACCACAAATTTAAACCCGCGAAAGAGTAGGTAATGCTCACCAGGAGCATCTACGTGTGCGGCTACAGCCAGAAGATCTTCATCCGATGGTTCCTCTGCAGAAATGTATTATCAGGATGAATGGTGTTAATAAGTCAACTCAAGTTTCTTTATAAAACACTTTTATACGACACAGTTTGTTTCAAAGCAGCTTCACATTAATAAACATGAAGAACAGAATCAAGTATGCAAACTTTATCAGACATGATCATTCAAATTCTACTTTGAAGCAGCTCTAAAAAGACATTAGTTTCATTATTAAGCTCAAGTCAACCAAATTACAAGATGAAATCCAAAACAAATGAAGATAAGTGAGGTTCATGCCTGGAGGTGCTGATACTGCCAGCTTCTCAGCATCTCTTCTCCTCAGATACTTCTGTAGAGAGTCCATTTTTGTGCCCGGTCTGGCTTCCTGTTTCTTCACCCACTTGACGAAGCTGAAAAGGAGGGACACACATATAAATCAAGCCCCAAACACAACACATCCTTAACTGCCTGCATCTTCTGTTAGACATGTAAACCATACCCTTTTCTGTCCCGATCCTCTGCCTCGTACAGGTCCTTAAAGCACATTTTGGGAAATTTCCCAAAGCCAACGAGCACCTGGTCTTCCTGAGCAGGTGTGGCAGTGCCCTCTCGAACCCGGCGCTCGCTGATGGCAGCCGTCATGTCAGGGAACAAGGAGGCAAATCGGAGCAGTGCATCCTTGTTCCCCATGACGGCGGACTGTGTGGTGTCTCCACCTTCCCGCTCTCGCTGATGGACGGCCAGCACCATGGCTGCGTACCCAACGTCGTTGGATAGCAGCCATTTAAAGGTTTTACCCCGGTACTGGCCAAACTGCAGGGCGCTCTCGCTCAGCACAAGCTGGGGATTAAATGCATCACCTCCTGCTGCTGACACTCGTGCGACAGCCTCCTCTTTCACCCTTGTGGCTGGCCATGAGCGTCCCGGAGTCGGATTTTTCCTGTAGGCAGCACCAAGGGCCAGTGCCTCAGGAGACGGTTTGAGTGTGAGCTCGCCCGTGAGCTCTCTACGGAAATCTGGCTTGAAATCCATCTTCTACAAGACACACACAACAATGACGATCAAATCAAAAGCAAACTGCATGCAAATAACCATAATAAAATAACAGTAATCCTGATAATAACATTATTATAATATTATTATAATACGATAATATAATGTATTATTAATTATTAATGTATTATTGTTTTACTAAAATAATTACGTATTAAAGTTTAAAAAAAACCTTAGCTTTACTACAGCAATTACAATTTATGGATTTATGCTTTAATGTTTTCAAAATAACACTTCGGGCACATAAAATCTTACAAAACCACACAAACTTGGAGAAAAATAACTATGTTGTTCAACTCAGTAGCAAACGATAGTTCAAGAAAATAAATGAACACGAAAAAGCGATTGATTAGGTACATGACCATATTTCAACGACGACATTTTTTGAAGCGAAATCACGGTAAATGCGTACAAAAAACATATAACACGAAAACTGGAGTTCGCACTTACCTCTTCCAATTCAAGTATTGTAGAGTTGAAGCACAATAAACGATGTTTTGGCAAAGAGAAGTGAGAAATCGATCGAGATTCAACAAGTGGCTTTGTCTGAAAATAAATGAACACGGAAAAAAAGCGATTGATTCGTATACATGATCATATTTCAACGATGACATTTTGAAGCGAAATCACGGTAAATGCGTACAAAAAACATATAACACGAAAACTGGAGTTCGCACTTACCTCTTCCAATTGAAGTATTGTAGAGTTGAAGCACAATAAACGACGTTTTGGCAAAGAGAAGTGAGAAATCGCTCGAGATTCAACAAGTGACTTTGTCTGACTGTTCGTGAAGAAACTGTCATAGTGACGCGCACCTCCCCCCAAGTTCATAAAACCCGGAGGGAGGCCGCGCCCACCGGCCAATCAGGGCTAAAAAGCTTCGTGGAACAGCAAAGAAGGACCAATGGCAAGCCTACCAAAATGACCATATAGGGACGACTGTTCGTGGAACACCGCTCCGACCAATGGCGAGAGAGACCACGGGCCAATCAGAACCTTGGAAACTCGGAACAATCGGAACATCGTGAAACCGAAGATCGCCTCGCACGGAGCGAAAGGATGACACGCAAATCCGTGAAGCGCTCCATCTTTTTGCAGCCGTGATCAACCCTGCTTCTGGGGACCTGACGCATCCTCTCCTGACACGCTTTCATTCTGTCCCAGTTCTCTTGGGTGAAAACCCGAGCTGGATCATGTCCTATGTCTTCCGGGCACTTTCGATTAACCTCACAGCTCTCACGGTTGAATTTTGGTTGAATTTCTTTACGCTTGTCCTCCGGTGCCATCGACAAGTGCGACCACTCCCTTCCCTCCTTACGTATTTTAAAACAGACAAATGTGCCTAATGAAGACCAGGGCCATAATGTCTCATATGGCTGCCTTAAGGGTAACGGGTGAGTCACAAATCCCGGATTGGGTAAGGAAGCGCTTATGGTGAGAGTGGACCGATACAGAGAAGGAACAGAAGAAAACACAGAAGGAAATCTGTGAACTCCCTCAGGGTTTTGTTCCAAGGCGGGGACTTTACCTCTGCCTGAAGGTCTCAAGAGGATCACCCTTGACCCAGACAGTAAAGCACCATTCGTTTTTCTGCCGACTCAGTCTTTCTCGAAAACGCAGAGGACACACCCCTTTCAGAGCTTGTAATCCTGTGCCATGGATAAGTCTGCCCACCCCTTTCTTTCAGTAGATGCTCTCATACATAATGGTGGAATTTGTCAACCCTAAGGCTCTAAGATGCCCTGTGCCTAAACTTATTGAGCTGTTGCATCAGTTAGTGTTCCCAGCAAGGAATGGAGTGGCGAGATAGCTCGCTGGGCCCTACCACCTTGGTGAGAGCACGCAGACAGCCGAGGGGTACATATGCCTCGAGCGAACCAGCAGACTTGTGCTTGCTACGGCAGCACATATACTAAAATTGGATCGATACAGAGAAGATTAGCATGGCCCCTGCGAAAGGATGACACGCAAATCCGTGAAGCGCTCCATCTTTTTGCAGCCGTGATCAACCCTGCTTCTGGGGACCTGACGCATCCTCTCCTGACACGCTTTCATTCTGTCCCAGTTCTCTTGGGTGAAAACCCGAGCTGGATCATGTCCTATGTCTTCCGGGCACTTTCGATTAACCTCACAGCTCTCACGGTTGAATTTTGGTTGAATTTCTTTACGCTTGTCCTCCGGTGCCATCGACAAGTGCGACCACTCCCTTCCCTCCTTACATATTTTAAAACAGACAAATGTGCCTAATGAAGACCAGGGCCATAATGTCTCATATGGCTGCCTTAAGGGTAACGGGTGAGTCACAAATCCCGGATTGGGTAAGGAAGCGCTTATGGTGAGAGTGGACCGATACAGAGAAGGAACAGAAGAAAACACAGAAGGAAATCTGTGAACTCCCTCAGGGTTTTGTTCCAAGGCGGGGACTTTACCTCTGCCTGAAGGTCTCAAGAGGATCACCCTTGACCCAGACAGTAAAGCACCATTCGTTTTTCTGCCGACTCAGTCTTTCTCGAAAACGCAGAGGACACACCCCTTTCAGAGCTTGTAATCCTGTGCCATGGATAAGTCTGCCCACCCCTTTCTTTCAGTAGATGCTCTCATACATAATGGTGGAATTTGTCAACCCTAAGGCTCTAAGATGCCCTGTGCCTAAACTTATTGAGCTGTTGCATCAGTTAGTGTTCCCAGCAAGGAATGGAGTGGCGAGATAGCTCGCTGGGCCCTACCACCTTGGTGAGAGCACGCAGACAGCCGAGGGGTACATATGCCTCGAGCGAACCAGCAGACTTGTGCTTGCTACGGCAGCACATATACTAAAATTGGATCGATACAGAGAAGATTAGCATGGCCCCTGCGAAAGGATGACACGCAAATCCGTGAAGCGCTCCATCTTTTTGCAGCCGTGATCAACCCTGCTTCTGGGGACCTGACGCATCCTCTCCTGACACGCTTTCATTCTGTCCCAGTTCTCTTGGGTGAAAACCCGAGCTGGATCATGTCCTATGTCTTCCGGGCACTTTCGATTAACCTCACAGCTCTCACGGTTGAATTTTGGTTGAATTTCTTTACGCTTGTCCTCCGGTGCCATCGACAAGTGCGACCACTCCCTTCCCTCCTTACATATTTTAAAACAGACAAATGTGCCTAATGAAGACCAGGGCCATAATGTCTCATATGGCTGCCTTAAGGGTAACGGGTGAGTCACAAATCCCGGATTGGGTAAGGAAGCGCTTATGGTGAGAGTGGACCGATACAGAGAAGGAACAGAAGAAAACACAGAAGGAAATCTGTGAACTCCCTCAGGGTTTTGTTCCAAGGCGGGGACTTTACCTCTGCCTGAAGGTCTCAAGAGGATCACCCTTGACCCAGACAGTAAAGCACCATTCGTTTTTCTGCCGACTCAGTCTTTCTCGAAAACGCAGAGGACACACCCCTTTCAGAGCTTGTAATCCTGTGCCATGGATAAGTCTGCCCACCCCTTTCTTTCAGTAGATGCTCTCATACATAATGGTGGAATTTGTCAACCCTAAGGCTCTAAGATGCCCTGTGCCTAAACTTATTGAGCTGTTGCATCAGTTAGTGTTCCCAGCAAGGAATGGAGTGGCGAGATAGCTCGCTGGGCCCTACCACCTTGGTGAGAGCACGCAGACAGCCGAGGGGTACATATGCCTCGAGCGAACCAGCAGACTTGTGCTTGCTACGGCAGCACATATACTAAAATTGGATCGATACAGAGAAGATTAGCATGGCCCCTGCGAAAGGATGACACGCAAATCCGTGAAGCGCTCCATCTTTTTGCAGCCGTGATCAACCCTGCTTCTGGGGACCTGACGCATCCTCTCCTGACACGCTTTCATTCTGTCCCAGTTCTCTTGGGTGAAAACCCGAGCTGGATCATGTCCTATGTCTTCCGGGCACTTTCGATTAACCTCACAGCTCTCACGGTTGAATTTTGGTTGAATTTCTTTACGCTTGTCCTCCGGTGCCATCGACAAGTGCGACCACTCCCTTCCCTCCTTACATATTTTAAAACAGACAAATGTGCCTAATGAAGACCAGGGCCATAATGTCTCATATGGCTGCCTTAAGGGTAACGGGTGAGTCACAAATCCCGGATTGGGTAAGGAAGCGCTTATGGTGAGAGTGGACCGATACAGAGAAGGAACAGAAGAAAACACAGAAGGAAATCTGTGAACTCCCTCAGGGTTTTGTTCCAAGGCGGGGACTTTACCTCTGCCTGAAGGTCTCAAGAGGATCACCCTTGACCCAGACAGTAAAGCACCATTCGTTTTTCTGCCGACTCAGTCTTTCTCGAAAACGCAGAGGACACACCCCTTTCAGAGCTTGTAATCCTGTGCCATGGATAAGTCTGCCCACCCCTTTCTTTCAGTAGATGCTCTCATACATAATGGTGGAATTTGTCAACCCTAAGGCTCTAAGATGCCCTGTGCCTAAACTTATTGAGCTGTTGCATCAGTTAGTGTTCCCAGCAAGGAATGGAGTGGCGAGATAGCTCGCTGGGCCCTACCACCTTGGTGAGAGCACGCAGACAGCCGAGGGGTACATATGCCTCGAGCGAACCAGCAGACTTGTGCTTGCTACGGCAGCACATATACTAAAATTGGATCGATACAGAGAAGATTAGCATGGCCCCTGCGAAAGGATGACACGCAAATCCGTGAAGCGCTCCATCTTTTTGCAGCCGTGATCAACCCTGCTTCTGGGGACCTGACGCATCCTCTCCTGACACGCTTTCATTCTGTCCCAGTTCTCTTGGGTGAAAACCCGAGCTGGATCATGTCCTATGTCTTCCGGGCACTTTCGATTAACCTCACAGCTCTCACGGTTGAATTTTGGTTGAATTTCTTTACGCTTGTCCTCCGGTGCCATCGACAAGTGCGACCACTCCCTTCCCTCCTTACATATTTTAAAACAGACAAATGTGCCTAATGAAGACCAGGGCCATAATGTCTCATATGGCTGCCTTAAGGGTAACGGGTGAGTCACAAATCCCGGATTGGGTAAGGAAGCGCTTATGGTGAGAGTGGACCGATACAGAGAAGGAACAGAAGAAAACACAGAAGGAAATCTGTGAACTCCCTCAGGGTTTTGTTCCAAGGCGGGGACTTTACCTCTGCCTGAAGGTCTCAAGAGGATCACCCTTGACCCAGACAGTAAAGCACCATTCGTTTTTCTGCCGACTCAGTCTTTCTCGAAAACGCAGAGGACACACCCCTTTCAGAGCTTGTAATCCTGTGCCATGGATAAGTCTGCCCACCCCTTTCTTTCAGTAGATGCTCTCATACATAATGGTGGAATTTGTCAACCCTAAGGCTCTAAGATGCCCTGTGCCTAAACTTATTGAGCTGTTGCATCAGTTAGTGTTCCCAGCAAGGAATGGAGTGGCGAGATAGCTCGCTGGGCCCTACCACCTTGGTGAGAGCACGCAGACAGCCGAGGGGTACATATGCCTCGAGCGAACCAGCAGACTTGTGCTTGCTACGGCAGCACATATACTAAAATTGGATCGATACAGAGAAGATTAGCATGGCCCCTGCGAAAGGATGACACGCAAATCCGTGAAGCGCTCCATCTTTTTGCAGCCGTGATCAACCCTGCTTCTGGGGACCTGACGCATCCTCTCCTGACACGCTTTCATTCTGTCCCAGTTCTCTTGGGTGAAAACCCGAGCTGGATCATGTCCTATGTCTTCCGGGCACTTTCGATTAACCTCACAGCTCTCACGGTTGAATTTTGGTTGAATTTCTTTACGCTTGTCCTCCGGTGCCATCGACAAGTGCGACCACTCCCTTCCCTCCTTACATATTTTAAAACAGACAAATGTGCCTAATGAAGACCAGGGCCATAATGTCTCATATGGCTGCCTTAAGGGTAACGGGTGAGTCACAAATCCCGGATTGGGTAAGGAAGCGCTTATGGTGAGAGTGGACCGATACAGAGAAGGAACAGAAGAAAACACAGAAGGAAATCTGTGAACTCCCTCAGGGTTTTGTTCCAAGGCGGGGACTTTACCTCTGCCTGAAGGTCTCAAGAGGATCACCCTTGACCCAGACAGTAAAGCACCATTCGTTTTTCTGCCGACTCAGTCTTTCTCGAAAACGCAGAGGACACACCCCTTTCAGAGCTTGTAATCCTGTGCCATGGATAAGTCTGCCCACCCCTTTCTTTCAGTAGATGCTCTCATACATAATGGTGGAATTTGTCAACCCTAAGGCTCTAAGATGCCCTGTGCCTAAACTTATTGAGCTGTTGCATCAGTTAGTGTTCCCAGCAAGGAATGGAGTGGCGAGATAGCTCGCTGGGCCCTACCACCTTGGTGAGAGCACGCAGACAGCCGAGGGGTACATATGCCTCGAGCGAACCAGCAGACTTGTGCTTGCTACGGCAGCACATATACTAAAATTGGATCGATACAGAGAAGATTAGCATGGCCCCTGCGAAAGGATGACACGCAAATCCGTGAAGCGCTCCATCTTTTTGCAGCCGTGATCAACCCTGCTTCTGGGGACCTGACGCATCCTCTCCTGACACGCTTTCATTCTGTCCCAGTTCTCTTGGGTGAAAACCCGAGCTGGATCATGTCCTATGTCTTCCGGGCACTTTCGATTAACCTCACAGCTCTCACGGTTGAATTTTGGTTGAATTTCTTTACGCTTGTCCTCCGGTGCCATCGACAAGTGCGACCACTCCCTTCCCTCCTTACATATTTTAAAACAGACAAATGTGCCTAATGAAGACCAGGGCCATAATGTCTCATATGGCTGCCTTAAGGGTAACGGGTGAGTCACAAATCCCGGATTGGGTAAGGAAGCGCTTATGGTGAGAGTGGACCGATACAGAGAAGGAACAGAAGAAAACACAGAAGGAAATCTGTGAACTCCCTCAGGGTTTTGTTCCAAGGCGGGGACTTTACCTCTGCCTGAAGGTCTCAAGAGGATCACCCTTGACCCAGACAGTAAAGCACCATTCGTTTTTCTGCCGACTCAGTCTTTCTCGAAAACGCAGAGGACACACCCCTTTCAGAGCTTGTAATCCTGTGCCATGGATAAGTCTGCCCACCCCTTTCTTTCAGTAGATGCTCTCATACATAATGGTGGAATTTGTCAACCCTAAGGCTCTAAGATGCCCTGTGCCTAAACTTATTGAGCTGTTGCATCAGTTAGTGTTCCCAGCAAGGAATGGAGTGGCGAGATAGCTCGCTGGGCCCTACCACCTTGGTGAGAGCACGCAGACAGCCGAGGGGTACATATGCCTCGAGCGAACCAGCAGACTTGTGCTTGCTACGGCAGCACATATACTAAAATTGGATCGATACAGAGAAGATTAGCATGGCCCCTGCGAAAGGATGACACGCAAATCCGTGAAGCGCTCCATCTTTTTGCAGCCGTGATCAACCCTGCTTCTGGGGACCTGACGCATCCTCTCCTGACACGCTTTCATTCTGTCCCAGTTCTCTTGGGTGAAAACCCGAGCTGGATCATGTCCTATGTCTTCCGGGCACTTTCGATTAACCTCACAGCTCTCACGGTTGAATTTTGGTTGAATTTCTTTACGCTTGTCCTCCGGTGCCATCGACAAGTGCGACCACTCCCTTCCCTCCTTACATATTTTAAAACAGACAAATGTGCCTAATGAAGACCAGGGCCATAATGTCTCATATGGCTGCCTTAAGGGTAACGGGTGAGTCACAAATCCCGGATTGGGTAAGGAAGCGCTTATGGTGAGAGTGGACCGATACAGAGAAGGAACAGAAGAAAACACAGAAGGAAATCTGTGAACTCCCTCAGGGTTTTGTTCCAAGGCGGGGACTTTACCTCTGCCTGAAGGTCTCAAGAGGATCACCCTTGACCCAGACAGTAAAGCACCATTCGTTTTTCTGCCGACTCAGTCTTTCTCGAAAACGCAGAGGACACACCCCTTTCAGAGCTTGTAATCCTGTGCCATGGATAAGTCTGCCCACCCCTTTCTTTCAGTAGATGCTCTCATACATAATGGTGGAATTTGTCAACCCTAAGGCTCTAAGATGCCCTGTGCCTAAACTTATTGAGCTGTTGCATCAGTTAGTGTTCCCAGCAAGGAATGGAGTGGCGAGATAGCTCGCTGGGCCCTACCACCTTGGTGAGAGCACGCAGACAGCCGAGGGGTACATATGCCTCGAGCGAACCAGCAGACTTGTGCTTGCTACGGCAGCACATATACTAAAATTGGATCGATACAGAGAAGATTAGCATGGCCCCTGCGAAAGGATGACACGCAAATCCGTGAAGCGCTCCATCTTTTTGCAGCCGTGATCAACCCTGCTTCTGGGGACCTGACGCATCCTCTCCTGACACGCTTTCATTCTGTCCCAGTTCTCTTGGGTGAAAACCCGAGCTGGATCATGTCCTATGTCTTCCGGGCACTTTCGATTAACCTCACAGCTCTCACGGTTGAATTTTGGTTGAATTTCTTTACGCTTGTCCTCCGGTGCCATCGACAAGTGCGACCACTCCCTTCCCTCCTTACATATTTTAAAACAGACAAATGTGCCTAATGAAGACCAGGGCCATAATGTCTCATATGGCTGCCTTAAGGGTAACGGGTGAGTCACAAATCCCGGATTGGGTAAGGAAGCGCTTATGGTGAGAGTGGACCGATACAGAGAAGGAACAGAAGAAAACACAGAAGGAAATCTGTGAACTCCCTCAGGGTTTTGTTCCAAGGCGGGGACTTTACCTCTGCCTGAAGGTCTCAAGAGGATCACCCTTGACCCAGACAGTAAAGCACCATTCGTTTTTCTGCCGACTCAGTCTTTCTCGAAAACGCAGAGGACACACCCCTTTCAGAGCTTGTAATCCTGTGCCATGGATAAGTCTGCCCACCCCTTTCTTTCAGTAGATGCTCTCATACATAATGGTGGAATTTGTCAACCCTAAGGCTCTAAGATGCCCTGTGCCTAAACTTATTGAGCTGTTGCATCAGTTAGTGTTCCCAGCAAGGAATGGAGTGGCGAGATAGCTCGCTGGGCCCTACCACCTTGGTGAGAGCACGCAGACAGCCGAGGGGTACATATGCCTCGAGCGAACCAGCAGACTTGTGCTTGCTACGGCAGCACATATACTAAAATTGGATCGATACAGAGAAGATTAGCATGGCCCCTGCGAAAGGATGACACGCAAATCCGTGAAGCGCTCCATCTTTTTGCAGCCGTGATCAACCCTGCTTCTGGGGACCTGACGCATCCTCTCCTGACACGCTTTCATTCTGTCCCAGTTCTCTTGGGTGAAAACCCGAGCTGGATCATGTCCTATGTCTTCCGGGCACTTTCGATTAACCTCACAGCTCTCACGGTTGAATTTTGGTTGAATTTCTTTACGCTTGTCCTCCGGTGCCATCGACAAGTGCGACCACTCCCTTCCCTCCTTACATATTTTAAAACAGACAAATGTGCCTAATGAAGACCAGGGCCATAATGTCTCATATGGCTGCCTTAAGGGTAACGGGTGAGTCACAAATCCCGGATTGGGTAAGGAAGCGCTTATGGTGAGAGTGGACCGATACAGAGAAGGAACAGAAGAAAACACAGAAGGAAATCTGTGAACTCCCTCAGGGTTTTGTTCCAAGGCGGGGACTTTACCTCTGCCTGAAGGTCTCAAGAGGATCACCCTTGACCCAGACAGTAAAGCACCATTCGTTTTTCTGCCGACTCAGTCTTTCTCGAAAACGCAGAGGACACACCCCTTTCAGAGCTTGTAATCCTGTGCCATGGATAAGTCTGCCCACCCCTTTCTTTCAGTAGATGCTCTCATACATAATGGTGGAATTTGTCAACCCTAAGGCTCTAAGATGCCCTGTGCCTAAACTTATTGAGCTGTTGCATCAGTTAGTGTTCCCAGCAAGGAATGGAGTGGCGAGATAGCTCGCTGGGCCCTACCACCTTGGTGAGAGCACGCAGACAGCCGAGGGGTACATATGCCTCGAGCGAACCAGCAGACTTGTGCTTGCTACGGCAGCACATATACTAAAATTGGATCGATACAGAGAAGATTAGCATGGCCCCTGCGAAAGGATGACACGCAAATCCGTGAAGCGCTCCATCTTTTTGCAGCCATGATCAACCCTGCTTCTGGGGACCTGACGCATCCTCTCCTGACACGCTTTCATTCTGTCACAGTTCTCTTGGGTGAAAACCCGAGCTGGATCATGTCCTATGTCTTCCGGGCACTTTCGATTAACCTCACAGCTCTCACGGTTGAATTTTGGTTGAATTTCTTTACGCTTGTCCTCCGGTGCCATCGACAAGTGCGACCACTCCCTTCCCTCCTTGCATATTTTAAAACAGACAAATGTGCCTAATGAAGACCAGGGCCATAATGTCTCATATGGCTGCCTTAAGGGACAAACAAATGGTGCTTTACTGTCTGGGTCAAGGGTGATCCTCTTGAGACCTTCAGGCAGAGGTAAAGTCCCCGCCTTGGAACAAAACCCTGAGGGAGTTCACAGATTTCCTTCTGTGTTTTCTTCTGTTCCTTCTCTGTATCGGTCCACTCTCACCATAAGCGCTTCCTTACCCAATCCGGGATTTGTGACTCACCCGTTACCCTTAAGGCAGCCATATGAGACATTATGGCCCTGGTCTTCATTAGGCACATTTGTCTGTTTTAAAATATGTAAGGAGGGAAGGGAGTGGTCGCACTTGTCGATGGCACCGGAGGACAAGCGTAAAGAAATTCAACCAAAATTCAACCGTGAGAGCTGTGAGGTTAATCGAAAGTGCCCGGAAGACATAGGACATGATCCAGCTCGGGTTTTCACCCAAGAGAACTGGGACAGAATGAAAGCGTGTCAGGAGAGGATGCGTCAGGTCCCCAGAAGCAGGGTTGATCACGGCTGCAAAAAGATGGAGCGCTTCACGGATTTGCGTGTCATCCTTTCGCAGGGGCCATGCTAATCTTCTCTGTATCGATCCAATTTTAGTATATGTGCTGCCGTAGCAAGCACAAGTCTGCTGGTTCGCTCGAGGCATATGTACCCCTCGGCTGTCTGCGTGCTCTCACCAAGGTGGTAGGGCCCAGCGAGCTATCTCGCCACTCCATTCCTTGCTGGGAACACTAACCGATGCAACATCAATAAGAACTGAACCGTAACAACGGAATACGGACTGCGGATACGCAGGGAAGAGTGGGCTCCATCGAGAGTCAGATTGGTGAACTTTTACGTGCTGTAATCGGTCTGACCATGAGGCTGGACGTAATGTCCTTGGGAACTTTACGGACCGAACGCGGGTTGTAGAACAGAACTGATTGATTGATTATGATCCGGACAAATTACCGAAGATCATCAAATGGATTCAAAATTGTATTTGCTTGTCCCTATCCGTTGGGAGGTCAGCCTAACAGCTTGGTCTGCTATCTTTCCCTGTGCACTGCCTTATCTCCCTTCAAGGACAAACCATAGAACTGAACTCGAAAACATCTGAAGTTTTGGCTAACACTCTCACACAACACAAACTCAGACTCACTCGCACCATACACACCCGACCCGATCCCTGCCCCCCTCCATCCGTCTGCCTGTCCTTGTCCTTATCTATCTCCTCTCCCACTCTATACAAAAACAGTGTCCACGCGTACTGTCATGTTATGTTTTGTGTTTGCTATGTAATGCTTGCTAAACTGCATTCTTGTATTTCTGGAAAGAAGATGGCACCGCGAATGGCTGCCTCTGTGTTGAGCTCTTCAGTGATTGTTTTGTTTTTGTTTGTTTGTTCATGTTGTGTTGTTTATGTGCACTGGAAGCTTCAGCACTAAGTCAAATTCCTTGTGTGTGCTAGCACACTTGGCAATAAAGCTCTTTCTGATTCTTAAGGATAACGGGCGAGTCACAGATCTTGCCATCAGCAGGGAAGTGCACTGATTGGTGGTGGCTTTTGTTCCATCACATGAAGGGCATGAAGCGAGGATACCAAAGATATAGCAAGGCAAGCGCATTACTTAAATTTTAGCAAATGTTGCCAGACAACTCCACCTTGGGAATTCCACCCATGGATTCTTACTAAGAAGAACCTTTAACACAGGTTCCCTACCCAGTGGTGAAGAAATTGTGGAGACACCGGCATAAAAAAATACAAAACTTTTATTGACAAAAATAGAATTATAACTGAACCCAAAAGAAAGAAACTTATAATTCACATTAAGGAGTTGCAGCCTAATTCACAGGGATGACAAGTCAATAAATATTCTCCTAAACCGACACACACTCATATAACAAAAAGATCCCAGTGCACACTGCAGACCACGCCATCAAAGAAGAATACCACCACCAAGAAAGAGATAGTCCACCCTGATCAAAAGGCCAGCAGCTCCTAAAAAGAAACACACACACACACACACGCACACACACACGCACACGCACATGCACATGGATACAATAATCCTACACAAGATCACGTAAGTCAATTAAACAACATCCACAAATTATGACAACCTCAAACAATTAGAACAAAGTGTCACAATACATAACAAACAAAACATCCAAAAGGATACATCAAACAAACGAAACAAAGACTCAAAAACAACAATTAACACAACACTTCCAAAGTAATATTTTAAACACAAAATAGTAAAACACATAAATCAAAATAAAGAAAATGCAGCCTCTTAAGCAAAGGTCCAGGACGACCGTGACCGGAGCTGTGTGAATCCAGTGAATTGTAAAAGAGCAAGACAGCAGTGCACCGATGTTATTCACCCTCCAATCCTATACAAGAGACATGGAATTAGTTTATGATCATCTGTGAAGACAATAACTGATCATCTACTCATCAAATGGCCATGGGAACTGGAAACCGGAATGAACTGAACTCAGCCTTTACGCAACAGCCGCCGCCAGTATACCACACACTAAAATACATACATTTTGGCTCGCAGTGCTTCCACGGCTGAGAAATAAATTACATAAAACTCACTACATACCTGGGGAAGAACAAACGTACCGTTCTCTCATCCACCACTCAAAACACTGCAAAAGCAGATTGAGACAACTGCGTGCACAAGACAGCAGGACTCCACACTCTCTTTAACGTTAAGATCGAACAAACGATCGCGAAATGCAGATTAGCAGTGGTACACTCAAAAACACAGATCAAACAATGACGCCAAATCCTGCATTAACTCACCTGACCAAATCCAGCGTACGTGTTAGACCAGGGGTCGGGAATCTATGGCTCGCGAGCCATATATGGCTCTTTTGATGGCTGCATATGGCTCTTTTGACGCCGCTGCCCGTCGACAGATACTTCCGCTCCGCTAATTCCGCGTTCGGAGGACAGGCAGATCGCGCCGTCGCACCCGCGTTACTTCCGCGTTCAGATGACAGAGACATCGCCATGGATTGCTATGGCTCTACACAGCTTCATATAATAAAAAAAAAAATGGGTATATGGCTCTCTCGGACAAAAAGTTTCCCGACCCCTGCGTTAGACCATGTCAATGGAGACGACAACATGCAGGAAGTGATGCCTGCCTAGATGCATACAGCCATGCCTTTTATAGATGGTACCATGCAAGCGGTTTGGTGGGGGGTAGTATTGTAACAAAACAATACTTGTGGGAGACAAGACACCCAATCCCTTTTTCTCAAGACGTGTACGCAACAAATTGTGCAGCATACCATTGAAAGCTCGCACTGGCCATTAATAATAATAATTCATTACATTTATATAGCGCTTTATCAAAGACTTTCAAAGCGCTTACATGGATGGGGGAATCTCCTCAACCGCCACTAGAATGCAGCATCCACCTGGATGATGCGACGGCAGCTCACCACACACCAGCTTATTGGTGGAGAGGAGACAGAGCGATTAAGCCAATCAGAGAAAGGGGATGGTTAGGAAGCCATAATGGACAAATGCATTCATTGCCGGCCGGATGGTAAGGAGTAGTGCGAGACTTCTCAACCTTGTACAACTTACACAACTGTTGCATCAACTGAGATTCAAAATTGCGACCTTGGTCTGAGTGTATTTACACAGGCACACCCAGATTATAAAACCACTCCATCCCCAATACCCCAACTACAGTCTCTGCTCTCTGGTCCTGAGTTGGGACAGCCATAGCGTATTTAATAAAGACATCCGTCATCACTAATACATTCTCTATACCTGTCTGTGATGGTTCTAAGATGGTAAAATCTATTACCAGGACCTCATTGGGATGAGAGGCAACCAAATGGCTCATGAAGCTTTGAGCAAACAGTCACGCTCACAGTCCCGACACCACTGGGCTATCTCCAGCACCATTCCAAGCCAATAACAATGCTGCCTTCCCAACTCAGTAATACGCTCAATTCCTTAATGGCCATGCTCCTGATGCAAAGATGTCAACACCTCACTACGCAAGAAGACCGGAAGTAAAAACTGTAAAACTTCTTCACCCCCATCAGAACAGAGGACACGGCGGTAAACCACCCCATCCTGCTCTACCCCTGACGGAGCAGGACTAAAGCTGGCTTAGAAAGCAGTCGACACTCATCTCGACTGGGAAACATCCTTCTCTCCCAAAATCGCAGGACCTCACCTAGTGTCAGGTTAGTTCTTTGTAAAGACCTTATGTCATCAGCTGAATAACTCGGAAAACACCTAACAGCTGCTTGAGTGACAACGTGGGGATCCAAGAAACCTACTTGCTCATCCTCCAGGACCCGTTGTACCCCCGTGGTACACTAATACCAAAACTTCTGTGGTTCAGCTCGCAGAGTCGTGCTGGATCAAGTCTTGAGAGAGCATCTGCATTGCGATTACTTCTCCCAGACCAATACCTGATTTCAAAATCAAAAGAGGCAAGTTGTGCGGCCCACCGCTGTTCAGGAGCTCCAAGTTTGGCCGAAGCGAGACGGCTAAGGGGATTATTGTCTGTGAAGACAACACACTTATGTCCCAACAGGTACTCTCTGAACTTCTCGGTCATAGCCCACTTGAGTGCCAGAAACTCCATTTTTATTGAGACATAGTTGGACATATTCCGCTCAATGGGCCGAAGACTTCGGCTGGCATACGCAATAGGCCACACCCTGCCCTCCTGCTCCTGAGAAAGGACCACTGCCAGTCCAGTATGACTGGTGTCCACTTCCAAGATAAAAGGCTGAGAGAAGTCTGTATATGCGAGAACTGGCGATGAAGTAAGATTAGCTTTTAATCTTTCAACATTCTGTTGACATTGTTCAGTCCATGCAGCAACAAAGCTCCGAGAGGCTCGTTTTCAGGATTTTGGGTCCGCAAACTCAGCCACTAACCTATGAAGGGGCGCTGCTAATTTTGCAAAACCTTATACGAACCGACGGTAATAGCTTGCGAAGCACAGAAACAAACGTAGTTCACTAGCCGTCTCTGGGCTACACCACTGAGCCACCGCCTCAATCTTGTTTGGGTCAGTAGACACCCCTTCAAAAGAGATCACATGTCCCAAATACTTAAACTCTTTCTGGAAGAAAAAGCACTTCTCCAACCTTGCCTTCAATCCCTCACGCTCCAAACGGCTCAATACAACCTCTAGCCGGATCAAATGCTGCTCTACCGATGAAGAGAATACCACAATATCATTAAGGTAGAGCAACAAAGACTGGCCTTGCTGATCACCAAACAACCGTTGCATTAGCCGCTGGGAAGTGCTAGGGGCATTGCAGAGCCCAAAAGGCATGCGATTGTACTCAAATAACCCAAATGTGGTGCAAAAGGCAGTTTTTGGCTTATCACCCTCTTTCACTGGGACCTGATTATCCCGCTTGCCAAATCCAAAGTCGAGAACCAACGAGCACCCGTCAAGGTATCCAGTGATTCCTCAATGCGTGGCAAGGGAAACACAAATTCAAATGACGTTGTCCCCGCACAAACGCAGAGTACCATCCTTTTTCGTAACCAAAATGATCAGGGACGCATATGGACTAGAACTTTCCCTTACCACACGTACCTCTAGTAACTGATTGACATGGGCTTTTACAACCTCAAATTCCGAAGGAGGTATTCGGCAATAGCGCTGCTTAACTGGGACATCATCAGAAAGCGGAATTGCATGTACAATGAGGTTGGTACACCCCTGATCACCCTCATAACTGGAAAACACTGACTGATACCTCTGCAGTAATGTCCTAACCTGGCCCATCTCCTCACATGTTAACATGAACAAGTCCATGGCATCAATCTGACTGAGCACAGAACTTACTAAAGGGGGATGAGAAGCAACCGTATCTGTAGCTGACTTAATCTCAACGACATTAGTGGGCAAACTGACAACCAAAACAGTTTTCAATGTGCCCAAAATGCTATGTGGCTACAACATAACATCTAAGGTGCCTACATTCACTACAAGTCCAGCAGATCAGCGCGGGACCTGCAAACAAACCAGCAAACAATCCGGGTCACGGCAAGGATTTCTGGGTGGAATTGAATGTGAGCTCCATGTTACTACCTCTCCAAACCCTGTCCGTCAGCCCTACTTTGTGTGAAAGGCACATCCTACACATGCTCTGGATGTTTGAGTGAATTGCCAGTGCGAAACTTTTTTTCAGAGCCCGAGCTCTCAGATTTGACTTCTATGAGAAAAACTGAAAAGGAGACGGTCCTATTTAGTTTCTTCTGTCTGTGTGTTTTCGGCAGCCCCATAGTTCTGTGTCAGTAGACTCACTGCAGTGGACTTGCTATTTGCTCCAAACAACTGCAAATTTAACCCAGTTTCACACAAAGATAAGCGCGCTGCAAGTTAACACCATTAATGCATCCAATGATGCTTCCCAGGCAAGAAGCAGTGAAGTTTTCTTCTTGGTCCTAGCATTATCATCTTTTGATTACTAGTATAATAGGCCTCGTTCCCTCTAATTCTCAAATACATTTTGACACGCTTTGACTGTCGTCGAAGAAGTAAAAGGGATGCAAGGGATCCCTTTCTATCGTTTTCCAGTCAACACGATTAAAATTAGCTTTGAGTTCCTACACAGCATGCAATTTCAAAGGAAAAGGAGCCTAGATAGCTCAGACGGCAGAGCATCAGACTTTTAATCTGAGGGTCCAGGGTTCAAGTCCCTGTTTGGGCGATTGCACTTAAGCACGGTGCCTTTTGCTGTTGACCTCTTTATGATGAAGTCTAGCCTCAGGTGTCAACGCTGTAGCCAACGACCGACATGACATTCAAGCACAGCCCAATTGTAGTCGTGGCCGAGTGGTTAAGGCAATGGACTAGAAATCCATTGGGGTCTCACCGCGCAGGTTTGAGTCCTGCCAACTACGTTGACAGCTTGTGCCTAATTGGAGTTCTGAACTTCTAGCGGCCTTGTGAAAATTTAGTAAAAAGGAAAAAGATGCCTCTACAATATCACAATTGAAAGGAGTCGTGCTGACAAAAAAAAAAAAACAGCTGTACCTCAAACTTTAAGATTACAAGGCCTCTTGTATTCATATATATATTTCAAGGTGGCTTTCCCGAATGCAGACTGGAAGCTTGCCGTGACCATCTTTGGTCAGTCCTCTACATTTTGGTTACAGCAACCCCGGTCCGAATCCGGGTCACGGCAAGGTTTTCTGGGTGGAATTGAATGTAAGCTCCATGTTACTACCTCTCCTAAGCCTGTCCGTCAGCCCTACTTTGTGTGAAAGGCACATCCTACACGTGCTCTGGATGTTTGAGTGAATTGCCAGTGCGATTTTTTCAGGCAAGAAGCAGTGAGGTTTTCTTCTTGGTCCTAGCATTATCATCCTTTGATTACTAGTATAATAGGCCTCATTCCTTTTAATTCTCTACTATTTGTTTTTCTGCCAAGTCAATCTTTCTCGAAAACGTAGAAGACACACCCCTTTCAGAGCTTGTACTCCTGTGCCAGTGGAAAGTCTGCCCAACCCCTCTTTCAGTAGATGCTCTCATACATAATGGTGGAATTTGTCCACCCAAACTTTGTTGCATTTTTTTCCTGTTATCTCTGTAAAGCTGCTTTGAAACAATCTCTATTGTAAAAAGTGCAACATAAATAAAGTTGATTTGACCAAGACTATTTTTAATTGAACAAGATGATGTCCCTTTACCGATGTCTACTATTTCGACAATAATATAGTTAGCTTACACATTTCCACCTGTAGAGCAGGAATAGGAGATCTAATTGCCCCGCAATATAAATGTAATGCCTGTGACTTAATCATATCAACTTTTTGCGCCAGAGTTTTATATACTATAGTTGACCCAATGCACAATATATACTGTAGACCAGGGGTGTCAAACGTATGGCCCACGGGCCGGATCCGGCCCGCCAGGGGATTCAGTCCGGCCTGGGAGATAAATCTGCAATATGAAAAAAATAATTTTCATTTTCGGGGGAACTAACAGCAGATGGCAGCACTGAGCTTCAGGCTCTGAGTGGCGTTTAGTTCTGTCAGTTTAAGCGCTTTCCTGTTGGCCGTGGCAACCTCATCATCGAAATTTCTTTGTCAAAAAATAGAAAAGTGGACAAAGAGTGTCGGATTTTTCAAGACAACTGGACATCTTCCTATATGTTCACGGAGGTGAATGGGAAACCTGTGTGCTGCAGCAAGTTTCGGTGCTTAAGGAATATAATATTCGGCGCCACTATGAGACTTAAAGATAATCGTACATAGATAGCTTGATCTAAGATGGCGGCGCGAGTACATCGCGAGGCTCGGGGTCTCTCCAGTTTCTGCAATTTTGCAGTATTACTCTTGCTTATCTCGGGTCTGTTTGTGCAGAACAGTTGTGCCTTTACATCGTACACCCGAAGTGAGCTTTTGGATATTGGTTTGCAAATTTCCGACGGTTTTATGGACAACCTTCGACTCCTTCCTGAGATCGCCAGGACGCCCGAGGCAGCGCATTCTTCCCGGCCGGGCGGAAGTGCTCGCAGGCGGCGTCGAGATCGTAAACAAAGGCGAGGCAAGCGTGGAGGACTTAGTGCTCGGTTAAAGCTAACACCACACCGGCTCTCTCTACCCAGTATCTTCCTTGCCAATGTCCGATCGCTAGTGAACAAAATGGATGAGATTCGACTCAACATGACACACAGCAAAAGACTTCTGAACTGTAACGTCCTTATCTTCACGGAGACGTGGTTGAATAGCGGAATACCAGACTCCACTATTGAGCTCACGGGACATCACACGCTCATTCTCATGGTTAATGTAGACCGTTCTATCTGCCGCGCGAGTTCACTTCCACCATTATAACTGCAGCTTATATTCCCCCGGATGCTGATGCCAAGCTTGCTATGAAAGAACTTTATGCAGCCATCAGTAAACAACAGACTCTTCACCCGGAAGCGGCGTTTATTGTTGTGGGTGATTTTAATCACTCTAACTTAAAGACTGTGCTGCCCAAATTTCATCAGAATGTTTCCTGTCACACCAGAGGAAACAAAACCTTAGACCATGTCTACACAAACATGGCTGGGGCCTACAGGGCGACACCTCTCCCCCACCTGGGACAATCAGACCACATCTCTTTGTTCCTCACTCCCAAATATTCACCCCTCATCAACCGTGTGAAGCCATCAGTGAAGACCATCAAGGTGTGGCCTGCGGGGGTAGATTTCACACTCCAGGAAAGGTTTCTACACACAGACTGGAGTATGTTTGCTTCCCAAGCCACCATTGGTGCTCACACAGACATTGACTGCTACACCTCCTCTGTATTGGATTATATTAATACCACCATTGACAGTGTTACAACCCAGAAACAGATTACCACATACCCAAATCAGAAGCCATGGATGAACAAGGAAGTGCGACTCCTGTTGAAGACACGCAATACTGCCTTCAGATCAGGAGATACACAAGCCTACAGCACATCCAGAGCAAATCTGAAGAGGGGCATCAAAAAGGCCAAGCACTGCTACAAGCTGAAGATAGAGGGACACTTTTCCAACTCTGACCCTCGACGCATGTGGCAGGGCATCCAGGCCATCAGTGACTACAAACCCACCCACTCCACCCCTGCGCAGCCACTGATGTCAACTTCCTGAATGAGCTAAATGACTTTTATGCTCGCTTTGAAAGAGACAACAGAGAAACTGCAACCAAGCTCAAACCCTCAGCTGATCACCCTCCAATCACCCTCTCATCCACTGATGTCTGCAAGGCACTGAGCCGGATCAGCACGCACAAGGCTGCTGGACCAGACAACATCCCTGGACGTGTCCTCAGGGCATGTGCGAAGCAGCTCGCTGGGGTCTTTACAGACATTTTCAACCTGTCTCTTGCCCAAGCAGCTGTACCAACATGCTTCAAATGCACCTCCATTGTGCCAATGCCAAAACACTCTAGTCCGAGGTGCCCTAACGACTACCGCCCTGTAGCACTCACACCCATCATCATGAAGTGCTTTGAGCGGCTGGTCCTGGAACACCTAAAAGACTCTATACCACCCACATTGGACTCACATCAGTTTGCTTACCGCAGCAATAGGAGCACAGAGGATGCTGTTGCCATGGCACTGCACTCTGTGCTCACACACCTGGACAATAAGAACTCTTATGCACGGATGCTGTTTGTTGACTTCAGCTCAGCATTTAACACTATCATCCCGGCCAAGTTAATAGCCAAACTTGAAGACTTGGGCATCAATACCTCACTCTGCAACTGGATCCTGGACTTCTTGACCAACAGACCCCAGAATGTCCGATCTGGATCCACCTGCTCCACATCCATCACACTTAACACTGGTGTACCACAGGGCTGTGTGCTAAGCCCGTTTCTCTACTCCCTCTTCACCTCCGACTGCAAGCCTGTGTTTGGATCTAATGCCATCGTCAAGTTCGCAGACGACACTACGGTGATCGGTCTCATAAGCAACAACGATGAGACTGCCTACAGGGAAGAGATCCAGCACCTGTCCACATGGTGCAACGAAAATAACCTGCTCCTCAACACCACCAAAACGAAGGAGCTCATCGTGGACTTCAGGAAAGAGTCAAGAGGCACACACGACACCATCCACATCAATGGAATGGCCGTTGAGCGTGTCTCCAGCTTCAAGTTCCTGGGGATCCACATCTCGGCTGACATGACCTGGACAACCAACACCTCCAGCCTGGTCAAGAAGGCTCACCAGCGCCTCTTCTTCCTGAGGACACTGAGGAAGAATCAGCTCTCCTCGGCTATCCTGGTGAACTTCTACCGCTGCGCAATAGAAAGCATCCTGACGAACTGTGTCACAGTATGGTATGGGTGCTGTTCTGTCGCGGAGCGCAAGGCACTGCAGCGGGTGGTGAAAACTGCCCAACGCATCACAGGGACTCCACTTCCTGCCATCGAGCACGTCCAGAGGAAACGCTGTCTGCGTCGAGCTCGCAGCATCCTCAAGGACTCCTCTCACCCAGCCCACAGACTGTTCTCCCTCCTTCCCTCCGGCAGGCGTTTCAGGTGCCTCCGGACCAGAACCAGCAGACTAAAGAACAGTTTCTTCCCCAGAGCTGTCTCTTTACTGAACTCTAACCCTTGCTGACCCCACTCCTCTCTCACCCCCACCCCCACCATCCCACTCCCCTCACAGACTCTCCTCTTACCCCCCCCCCCCCCAACATCCCACTCCCCTCATAGACTACTCTCCCCCCCACCATCCCACTCCCCTCACTGACTCCTCTCCCCCCCCCCCACCGCCATCCCACTCCCCTCACAGACTCTCCTCTTACCCCCCCCCCACCATCCCACTCCCCTCATAAACTCCTTTTCCCCCCCACCACCATCCCACTCCCATCCAGACTCTCCTCTCACCCCCCACCATCCCACTCCCCTCATTTCCTCTCACCCCCCTGCCCCCCACCACCATCCCACTCCCCTCACAGACTCTCCCCTCTCCCCCTAAACCATCATCCTACCACCCTCATAGACTCCTCTTACCCCCCCCACCAGCCAACTCCCCTCATAGACTCCTCTCCCCCCCACCATCCAACTCCCCTCATAGACTCCTCTCACCCCCTGCCCCCCCACCACCATCCCACTCCCCTCACAGACTCTCCTCTCTCCCCCACCACCATCCCACTCCCCTCATTCACTCTCCTCCCACCCCCACCACCATCCCACTCCCCTCAGACTCTCCTCTTACCCCCCCACCACCCCACTCCCCTCATAGACTCTCCTCTTACCCCCCCACATCCCACTCCCCTCATAGACTCCTCTCTCCCCCACCACCATCCCACTCCCCTCACAGACTCCTCTTACCACCATCCCACTCCCCTCATAGACTCCTCACCCCCCCTCACCATCCCACTCCCCTCATAGACTCCTCTCTCCCCCACCACCATCCCACTCCCCTCACAGACTCTCCTCTTACCACCATCCCACTCCCCTCTCCCTCACCACCATCCCACTACCCTCATAGACTATCCTCTTACCCCCCCACCATCCCACTCCCCTCACAGACTCTCCTCTTACCACCATCCCACTCTCCTCATAGACTCCTCCCCACCATCCCACTCCCCTCATAGACTCCTCTCTCCCCCACCACCATCCCACTCCCCTCATAGACTCTCCTCTTACCACCATCCCACTGCCCTCATAGACTCCTTACTCCCCCCCACCACCATCCCACTCCCCTCACAGACTCTCCTCTTACCACCATCCCACTCTCCTCATAGACTCCTTCCCCCCCCCATCCCACTCCCCTCATAGACTCATCTCTCCCGCACCACCATCCCACTCCACTCATAGACTCTCCTCTTACCCCCCCACAATCCCACTCCCCTCATAGACTCCTCTCTCCCCCCCCACCACCATCCCACTCCCCTCATAGACTCTCCTTCACCTGTAAATGCTGTTTATAGACACCTGTAATTATATTTATAGCACACACTCACCTGTTATAGTAATAACCATCTGTATATTTATATTCATTGTACATATTACCTGTAAATCCTGTACATCTCTATATCCTGCACTTATTCAACCATTGTATATATCAGGGGTCGGGAACCTATGGCTCGCGAGCCATATATGGCTCTTTTGATGGCTGCATATGGCTCTTTTGACGCCGCCGCCCGTCGACAGATACTTCCGCGTTCGGAGGACAGGCAGATCGCGCCGCCGCACCCGCGTTACTTCCGCGTTCGGAGGACAGGCAGATCGCGCCGCCGCACCCGCGTTACTTTCGCGTTTGGAGGACAGAGACATCGCGCCGCACACCCCAACTATGGCTCTTCACAGCTTCATATTTAAAAAAAAAGGGTATATGGCTCTCTCAGACAAAAAGGTTCCCGACCCCTGGTATATATCCTGCACTTGCTGCTATTGCACTTCTGGTTAGACCTAAACTGCATTTTGTTGCCTTGTACCTGTACTTGTGTAATGACAATAAAGTTGAATCTAATCTAATCTAATAAGAAATGCAACAAAACAGTTTTAATCCAACATCTACACGGATAATTGGCAGCAATAGCAGATAATGCTGCTGCAAACGTCATCGTTTTGAAATCGATTTCGGAACAAACTTGTGAGGCAGGATGGGAAAGGGATGCGTGACGAGACAAACTGTGTTTTAAGTTCGCGTTTGGCACACTGTTCGTGTGGATCTCCCTGTCGTTCGGATCTATGAAGTTGTGCTGATGAAATGAAAGGTTGGTGGGTCTGAGGAAACAGCGATCTGTTTTCACTCGGAGCCGAGAGGCCAGTGATGCTACAGTGAAAACAGTTCCAAGAGTTCATCCTGACGTCAGACATTACAAAGAGAAGATTTCAGGGTTGCTGAGGAGTTTGAAAAACCATTTCAGGTCTTTAGCGAACTCTAGACAGAATTCGCATTTTTTAAATTACAGTTTTCGCAAGTTGATAAAGTAAATTTGTTTACATTAAAAACACATACTTGGGGGTTCCGGTTACGCCACCAAGAGGATGACAGCCAGCCTTTTCGAGCTCCCCGACGGTTTTGCAAAATAACCCCAAAAATCACTTTTTTGTCATAACTTGTGAATATTTTATGTAACAATGGAGAAAGGGGTTACTACTAGACGTAGGACAACGGCGATTGTAACAGAAAATGACCCTGAAGCAAGGCAAGATAGCAGAAGTAGCTCTCCGACATCAATGCACGATGACGAAGATAGTTCAGAAGTTAGCTTGCGATGTATTCTCAACGAACTTCGAGAGTTCAGAAGGGACAATAAAGTACAGCTTTCCGACATCAAACAAGAATTAAAGAGAACAAATGACAGACTGGAGGAGGCAGAGGAAAGAATTGAGGAAACGGAGACCGCACTTCAAGCAACATCAACGCTAATCAAACGGCTAACACAGCGCCAAGCTAATCTGGAAGCCAGACTGATAGATCAGGAGGGTCGTGCTCGTAGAGACAATTTAAGGATTTTCGGAATACCCGAAGAAAAGGAAGGTACGGACGTGGTTGGCTTTCTAGATAATTTGTTGAAAAACGCACTAGCTTTTCCTCCGGACAGAGAGCTTGGGATTGAACAAGCACACCGAGCACTAGCTCCGAAACCCAATAATTCGCAAGCAAAGCCACGGTCAATAGTAGTAAAATTCGGCAGTTACCGGACAAAGGAGGAGGTTCTTCGGAGAGCCTGGCAGAAAAAAGAAGTGTTCTGCAACGATGCTCGATTCTATGTTGACCATGATTTTCCTCCTGAAGTGCTTAAAAGACGAGGGGAGTACGCCGAAGCCAAGAAAGTGTTAAAGGAGAAACGTATAAAGTTCCAGACACCGTACCCGGCAAGGATGCGTGTATTTTACAATAACGGCACTCGGCTGTACCAAGATGCTACGGAGGCAATGAAGGACATGGTTTCACGAGGATTCTCGGTTTCCGTGGTGAAGTCACCCACTACTATGGATCAGAAGGAAATCGAGCTGTTATCTACTTGGCAAATGGCGGGGAGAAGACGCGAACAAGGCGGGAATTTAGAGCAGGAATCCAGAGCAGTGGACTGTTGCACACAGTCCAAGAAAACTGCCCGCTCTCAATATAAAGAAAAACTCCAGAAATTCAGGAAATGATCCCCAGCGAAAGGTTTACGCCTGAGCCAGAAATGCAGATAAGCTCTAACTGATCTTTACAGTTATATTTTGTACCTTGATTGCCACTTACTTTTATTTAGTTATGTAATTCCTACGGTTCTAATCTGAGAATAATTGAAGGAGTCGGGACTTGTTAACCTGGCGAGTTATCCGAGACATGTTTTGTTTTAAATTAGTTATAATTTTATTTGGACTAGCGTATGTCCATATAGTAGGGCCCCACTTTTGTCACGACGTGGGATTTTCCCTTACGGAGGCTTTGATAGTATGAAGCCCCTTAAGGCTCTTCTGAAACGAGCCTCAACACCGGAAACAACTGTTCCTGTTTGTTCTGGTGGCGTTTTATTTTTTTAAATTGTTCCAGCTTGGATTTTGTTTAATGTTTGTAATTTGGGGAGGTACTGTTAATGTATAAATTGAAAGCCAACAGGTCCAACTTAAAAAATTATGAACAAGCACATCTTTAAAGTTACTACATTTAATGTGAATGGGATTCTGAACCCAGGTAAAAGAAGTCAAATATTGTTAAAAATGAAAAGGAAGAAAGCAGAGATTGTACTCCTACAGGAAACACATCTCACCCCTGTAGAACATGAAAAACTAAAGAGAATGGGATTCTCTAAGGTGTATTACTCATCTTATAGATCAGGTCATAGAAGAGGAGTAGCAATTCTAATATCACAAAAAATACCATTTGAATACCTCTCAGAAATCTCAGATAAGGAAGGGAGATATATAATAATTTCAGGGAAAATAGATGACACCATCATAACAATATGTAATATTTATGCCCCCCCTGGAAGTGACTTTGCCTTTTATAGGAAAATATTTGATTTGATGATAGGAGCCAAAGGAATTGTCATATGTGGTGGAGACTGGAGCATCCGTCTTAACCCAAAACTAGATTCATCAAAAAACTCACATGCCACATCATTACATAGAAAAATTAATGTCCTGTTGACGGAGCTGGGTGTACTAGATCTTTGGAGAGATTTTTATCCATCAGGTCGTGACTATACGTTTTACTCATCCCCTCACGACGTTTACTCAAGGATAGACTATTTTTTTGTATTAAAGAGAGATCGTCATAGGATACAAAGCTGTGATATAGGATCTATTGATTTGTCTGATCACGCGCCTCTCTCTTGCACTATGCATATTAGAGATAACCCGGGAAGAACACTGTGGAGGTTAAATACAAGCATTCTAAATAATCAACAATTTCAAACTCAAATTAAGGAAGATATAAGAATATTTTTTGAAGAAAATGATAATGGGGAAGTTAACTCTGCCACAGTATGGGATGCATTAAAAGCGGTTCCCTGTCAAGGGAACTCAACACTGCGTCGGAACGCATATGGGAACGCATTAGCGTGATTGTCTCTTGAAGCGCAATTGAAACCAGGTGTGCGAGTGCAATCACCGAGGGTGATATCATGAGCCAGGAGTATATAGGCACGCAGTGAACTAGAAGCCTCAGCTTTAGTGTCTTCAACAGCGCTCGAAGCTAACGTGTGTGTAAAGTGCATTGCTGGCTGTAAGTTTGATTTTCACTTACCTATGTTTTGATGGCGGGTACACAGATTTTTGCGTTGTGTCACTCCTGCCGCGTTTCATCACGGGCAGTGATATACACGCTCTCTGTGTCACATGTTTGCATGCATGCTCACTGCTCGAGGGCTCTGAGTGTGCAGAGTGTTTGCGGCTGCCGCCGCGCACTCTCCGCTCTGCCTGGCAGTTTTTGAGGGAACTGCTCAGGCTCGCGGTCCTCGTGATCTCGCCCCACTGCAGCGCTCATGAGGATCACAACTGGGTTTAACAGCGGGGTTGGAGACGGGGACGCCTTTTCTTCTCCCTTTCCTGTTAAATCTACCCTCACGCAGGACTGGGACCAGGGTGAGGAAGCGTTGCTGAACTTCTCCAATTTTGAGAAATTGGAGGTGGATTTAGTCAGCATCGATGTGGATGAGGTTGAACCGCCATCAATCTCATCTGCATTTGAGGAGCTGCTTGAGGTTTTGGGCAATGGCGAGGCTGAGTCTCGAGTGACCAGCTGAGCCAAGGGACGCTCGTTCAAGGACGAGTGTTGCCTGCCGCCCGAGTACAGCCTCAGCGTCGGGATTTGCTTTTTTTCCCAAACCTCCACATCGAGGTGTTGAGGTCATGGAAATAGCCCGCTTCTCACAGAGTGTATAGCAGCGTTGAGCCGTTAACTATACTACTCCTGTGGCCGGTTTAGGGACGATGCCTAGAGTGGAAGTTGGCGAGTTATTTCGCGCACCACTCATCGCCGCCCCGAAATCCCGACGCCGCCCATATCCTCGATGACGGCGGGGGATGGCCCTTTGGCAGTCGCCGAGCTGCGCAGGGCCACTGCTATCTCTCTCTGCGCCATGCTTTTTGACCGCGCTGAGAGAGAGAGAGAAAAATAAGAATATCCTCTTTATGCCCCTCTTATGCCTCCTGGCCTCTTCGGCGATGCTATCGAGATGGCAGTCGAGAGGTTTAATGAGGCTGCAAAGCGGGAGGTAGCATTCAGGAGAATTCTTCCCCGTCGCTCTCGAGTGTCTGGGACTGCGAGCCAGCCGCAGCCCAGCAGCGGCTCCTCCTACCGCGCTGCTCAGCGGCAGAGCATTGTCACCAGACAGCCCCCTCTGGGTGGCAGTACAGGTTGTCACGCTCAGCTGCAGCCTTCGGGCAGGACAGATCTGAGGGCTGTCCTCCAGGCTAGGCAGGGGCCCCCCACTGGTCTGCCTCGAGGGGTAGATCAGTGCCCTGTAAGCGCGGTAGCAGGCTCGGTACCTCGAGGGGGCCGGGTCATGCTCATCGCAGGTAGCTACTTCCGGTTGTGCCCCACACGGGGCGCACTGGGCAGGCTGCCCCCTCTGAGGAGGGTTTTAGAGCATCTGCTCCGGAGGTTCTCTGGTGCCATCCAGGGCCCCGAGTAGAAAAACATATCTGTCCAGAGGTCAGTCTCGAGAGACTGATACCCTTAGTAGATTTCATGGTAGCGTGGTTACGTCTGCCAGGTATCTCTCAGAAGGGTCCTGCGTACTGTATCAGAATGATATGCTACTTTGTTCCGGGTCTATCCACCCGGATTTTTCGGGGGTTCTGCCAACTCTGGTGGTCTCCGAGCAGGCTCTGGTCATGGGATAGGGAGTCGACTCATTGCTGGGGAAAGAGGCCATAAGGTATGTTCCTCTCTCAGCCAGAGGTCCGGGCTTTTATAGCCGATACTTCATCGTCCCTAGAAGGGATGGAGGCTTGCGTCCTACTTTAGATCTTCGCCACTGAGATTTAGAGAGTTAACTCTGAAGCAGTTTGTAGTGCAAGCCAGGCCTGAGGACCGGCTTGTCGCGACAGATCTGAAGGACGCATATTTGCATGTCTCCATCCTTCCACAGTACCGGAAGTTCCTCAGATTCGCCTTTGGGGACAAGGCTTATCTATACCAAGTTCTTCCGTTCGGCCTAGCTTGTCTCCTCACACTTTCAACAAGTGCGTGGATGCAGCTCTAGCTCCGCTCCTGGGAGTTCTGGAGTAGATGTGCTCGGCCTCCGAGGGGGCCTAGCGCATGGTATTGGTCTCACAACCGAGGTTGCTAAGACCGCTCTCCTCTCCAGAGCCGATGTATCCCTGCCGGCTGTTTCCTGCGGGCCAGCTTGGCTTCAGGGCTCTTCTTCCCGGGAGGTTTATGTACGTATCTCTTCTACGACTGGCTCTTTCCGGCCCAGTCTCAGGAGAGCGCGGTGCAACATCGAGATGTTGTTCTCGCACACATTTAGGAGCTCGGGCTGAGACTGAATACCGGGAGGAATGTGCTCTTGCCGAGGCAGAGCACTACGTCCCTCGTGTTGTACGGGACTTTGGGTCAAACTCAGCACGGTTTCTCCCGTGCGTGTTGCCTCCATCCCGTCCTCAGTCAAGAGCATAAGGCTAAGTCGGCCACTCATGGTCAGACGCTTCTAGGAAGTGTTAAATTTTGTGGCGGCAGTTCCCAGTGCTTTTCCACTAGGCCTGCGCCATCTGTGACCATTATGGTGGCTCAAAAACCAGGGGGTTTTCCTCGAGGGGCAACCTTTCCCGCTTGATCAAGGTCTCAAAGCGATGCTGCGGGTCTTGCATCAGTGGAAGAAAGCCTGGTTTCTTTCCCGAAGGCCCGTACTGGGATCACTCTGTCACCGCGTGACGCTGTTGACAGACGCCTCCCGCTCGGGTTGGGGGGTGGCCCCGAGGGGCCGCTCGACTTAGGGTCTGTGGAGCAGACTCCACCTCTCCTGGCATATAGTATGGGCCGGAAGCGTGGCTGTCCGTTTAGCACTTCAAGCTTTTCTCCCAGACCTCCTGTGGACCCAAAGGGAAACTCAGCTCCCTTCGAGCAGTTTACATCCCGGGGTCCCCAAATTCGGGGGCAGACTTCCTGTCGAGACAGGGGCTGAGGCCCGGGGAATAGGACTCCGCACCGAGGTGTAGGAGCAGATGGGGGGAATTCCGGCCCGTTCCGTCTCGAGAGACGGCTCGCTGCCTGCTCTATTCTCCCCTGTTCTCCCAGCTTCTCTCTGGCTGGTACGACATGAGTAGCTGAGGCTCCTCTTGTACACCTTTCCCCGGTTGCTCTGCTCCCAGGGTTCTAGAGAAAGTTCGCCAGGACATGGTCCGTCTCACCTTTATTGCCCCGCAGTGGCCGGGCAGGGTGTAGTTCTCGGACTTGGTGTCCCTCCTAGACGGCACTCTTTGGAGGTTCCCGTCAGAGTGGACCTTCTGTTCCAGGCTTAGGGCAGGATACTTCATCCTCGCCCGGAACTGTGGAATCTGTGGGTCTGGCCTCTGAGGTGGCCCGACTCATAGACTCAGGTCTCTCGACTGAGGTCGTTGAGACCATTCTCCACTCTAGAGCCCCGTCCACGAAGAAGCTCTATGCTCAGAAGTGGAATATTTTCACTTCCTGGTGCAGTGACAAACATTTAGACCCAGTGACCTGCCATGTGGTATCGTCCTGGAGTTCTACAAGAAAAGTTCGCTGCCGGGTTGTCCCCCTCCACGCTTAAGGTGTACGTGGCTGCCATTACGGCTTACCACGTACCCCCAAGTGGTACCCCTCGGGGTTGGGACCCCCTAGTAGTGCGTTTCCTTCGTGGCACTTTGAGGCTAAGGCCAGCAGTACGCTCTTGGGCTGGGACCTGTCCCTGGTTCTCCAGGCTCTGTCCCAGGCACCCTTGAGCCACTCGAGGACATCTCGGAGGAATTCCTCACCCTTAAAACGGTGTTCCTTTTAGCCATCTCCTCCTTTTAGAGTCTTGGTGACCTTCAGGCCCTCTCAGTGGCCCCTCCTGTTTGGAGTTTGTTCCTTGTCTGGCGGAAGCTTTCCTCTTTTCCAGACCTGGATATGTTCCTAAAGTGCGTTCGAGCCCGGCTCGTCACACTATACTGCAGGCCTTAGGTCTTCCCCTCCAGTCGTGACCAGGAGTCCAAGAACAAGGTCTGTCCAGTGTGAGCACTGGACACCTACGTCCGCAGAGCGGTTTCATTACGTAGGTCAGACCTACTCTTTGTATGCTTCGGGGCTCCTAAGGGAGCTCCAGCGTCAGAACTAACTTTGAGCAGGTGGATAGTCGAGACTATCTCACTGACTTATGGCTCGGCGGGTCAGCAGTTCCTACTGCATGTCCACGCCCACTCTACCCGGAGCATGGCTACCTCTAAAAGCTTTTGCGCAGGGGCTCCCCTTGCTGATACTTGTGATGCGGCTGGCTGGTCCTCACCGCATACTCTTATTAGGTTCTACCAGTTAGACCTTAACCCCGCTTTGGGAACCTTGGCCCTTTCGTAGTGAGCTACGTTAGCTTGGCGTACTCCGTTCGCTGAGGCGGCGTGGGTATTCTCGTTCCCATATGCGTTCCGACGCAGTGTTGAGTTCCCTTGACAGGGAACGTCTCAGGTTACTTACGTAACCCTAGTTCCCTTAGAGGGAACGAGACACTGCGTCGGAACGCATATGGGAACGCATTAGCGTGATTGTCTCTTGAAGCGCAATTGAAACCAGGTGTGCGAGTGCAATCACCGAGGGTGATATCATGAGCCAGGAGTATATAGGCACGCAGTGAACTAGAAGCCTCAGCTTAACTAGTGTCTGAAACAGCCGGCGTGCGATGGAGCTGAGGCTACGAGACGCAGTGTCTCGTTCCCTCTAAGGGAACTAGGGTTACGTAAGTAACCTGAGACGTTATTAGGGGTAGAATTATATCCTTTTGTGCTTATGAAAAGAAGTTAAAGCAATTAAGATTAACAGATCTAAATAATGAACTAAAAGATCTTGAAACACAACACAAAAAGGAACAAAAATCAAACCAGATGACTAAAATAAAGAAAATTAGGAATGAAATAAATATAATATATTCTCAAGAAATTGAAAGAAAGATGGTATTTACAAAACAGAAATACTATGAATCAGGCTCTAAATCAACGAAACTTCTGGCAAGAAAGCTACAAAAACAACAAACAGATAATACAATATATAAAATAAGGGATTTGAATTCTAAAAACATACAATATAAACAAAATGAAATACAAAAAACGTTTAAAAGGTATTACAAGTTACTGTATACACAACCACGCCTAGAGAACGAGCAGTTGATTGGACAATTCCTCGACTCCCTCAATTTACCAGTTATGACAGAGGAACAAAATCAAACATTAATAACTGAGATAAGTGAGATAGAACTAAACAACGCCATCTCCAGGCTCAAGGCGAATAAGTCTCCTGGCCCTGATGGCTTTCCATCAGAGTGGTACAAGACTTTTAGATCTGAACTAATACCTGGTCTTCTTCGGGCTTGCAATACATCTTTAATGGAGGCCAAAATGCCCCCATCATGGAGCGAGGCAGTGATCTCAGTTATACCAAAAGAGGGAAAAGATAAGCTAGAATGCAGTTCATACAGACCAATCTCGGTCCTGAACGTTGACTACAAATTATTTACAAGCATCCTTGCCAAGAGATTAGAAAAGATTCTCCCCCAACTAATACATAATGATCAGACTGGGTTTATCTCACAAAGACAAAGTCATGATAATATAAGACGATCTCTGCATATATTAGGTCATATTCAACAAGACAAAATTGAAGCTCTCTTAATTAGTCTAGATGCGGAAAAGGCGTTTGATTCCGTAAGTTGGCCCTTTTTATACAAGACTCTCGAAAGATTTGGTATTCACAAAACTTTTGTCAGGGGCATCCGCTCATTATATAATAAACCATCTGCCCGAATAAAAATAAATGGGTACCTTTCAGATACCATTATATTAGAGCGTGGATCAAGACAGGGGTGCCCAATTTCACCACTGCTTTTTGCGCTCTATATAGAACCTCTCGCACAGTGGATAAGGCAGACTGAAAACATCAAAGGCATCTGTATAAATGGAGAAGACCACAAACTGGCACTATATGCGGACGACATACTGATTTACTTAAGTAAACCCACTAACTCATTTCTCAAATTAATGAATCTTTTAGATACATTTGGTAGATATGCAGGATACAAATTAAATATACAAAAAACACAAACTTTGACTTTGAATTATACACCTCCAAAACATATTAGAGATAAATTCCATCTTAATTGGGATCAGACTTCACTGAAATATTTGGGAATATATTTAACAAAAGAAATTTCAACATTAGTAGAAGTAAATTTTGACCCACTTTTAAAAAAAATCAAAGATGATATACATAGATGGAATGCCATCTCTTTCCTTAGCCTAAGTCATAGAATTGACTCGATAAAGATGAACATCCTTCCAAGGTATCTATATCTATTTCAAGCACTTCCTGTAGAAATTCCCTTAAAATGTTGGTCTGAATTAGATAAGATCATCTCCAGATTTATCTGGCAGGGGAAAAAACCCAGGATTAAATTCAAAACATTACAGCTTCCAGCGGAGGAAGGAGGCATGGCATTACCCAATTTCAGGGATTATTTTTATGCGGCCCAAACTAAATATTTAATTAATATATGTACTCCAACATATCAAGCTAGGTGGAAAGATATTGAACTTTCAATAATGAATGACCCCCCAACTCAAGCAATATTGGCACATAAAAACTTGGGAAGTTTTATAGATAAGGTGCAAAACTCATGGATTAAAGCCCAACTAAAAATCTGGAATACAATAAAGGAAAAATATAAACTGGATTGTAAATTAAAAATAATGCACTGGTGTGCTTATGACCCTGAATTTAAGCCAAATATGTTGGATCATAGATTCAAATCTTGGATCTCAAAAGGAATAACAACATTCTATTCTCTTACGGAAAAAGGAGTTTTGAAAGATTTTGAAAGTTTGAAGAAACAATATTGTCTTGAGAAATCAGATTTTTATAGATACCTCCAATTACGTAATCATTTTGAAAACAACATTAAAAATAAGACAGACTTAGATGACCCAATACTGAAGATATTTATAGGTGCTTACCAAGGTGTTTCAAATAAAGGTGTCATTTCTAAATTTTATAAAGCTCTCAGGGGAAAAAAAAATCATTCTACAGAATACATTAAAGAAAAATGGGAAAAATAAGGTAATTTTTTGATATCGAATGAGGAGTGGCTTGATGCCTGTAAATTTCCATGGAAATGTACTAACTCTCACATATGGCGGGAGTTTGGGTGGAAATGCCTTATCAGATTTTTTATTACACCAAAACAGAAAGCACATATTGTGGGAGGGGACGCTAAATGTTGGAGGCAGTGTGGGTTTCAAGAAGCCAATCATTGGCATATATTTTGGGAGTGCCCAGTGATAAAACCTTTCTGGGTGGAGTTTCATAAAGCAATGGAAAGCATACTTAAAACCACAATGCCTTTGCAGTTTTCTACATTATTTTTTGGAATAGCTGATTTTCAAACAAGATCCTCTGAGGGATACCTATTTGGCATTTTGACATCTGCTGGTAGAAAAGCGCTCACAAGGCGTTGGCTGCTTCCTGAACCCCCCACAATACAAGAGTGGATAGATATAGTAAATGATATTTATGTTATGGAAAAGATTACTTTTTCCCTTCGACTTCAGACGAATGTGTTCAGAAAAATCTGGTCTAAGTGGGTTGAATATGTAAAACCATTACAGCCAGACTTTGTGGAGATATATATAAAAAAAAAAAAAATGTACCCTTCTTTTCTAAGTGTGTAACGATGGTGTGGTACCTATGGAGTGCTTTTTCCATATTGGAGGCCAGCGGACCCTCTCCACGGTCTCCAAGGACCAGGAACAAACACTTGACACTGTTCAGTATGGAGTATGATTATTGATTTGGTATCTGTCCTCCCCCGAATTGTAGAAATGATTGTTATTATATTATTATTTTATTTTTATTTTATTTTGTTTATTGTTGATTTTTGATTTGTGTTAAAAAAAGAGAAAATCGATGGGCAGAGAACAGTGTAATTACATCTGTCTTGAAATGGTGACATGTTGTTGATGCTGCTACATCAAAATAAAAAAAAATAAAAAAATAAAAAAACACATACAGAGTTTCGTTTTAAAACATCTGCCACTTAAGATTAAGTGTGTGAAGTCAATTCATGTGTTCAGAATTGCTTCCCAGAGTTGGAAAATGGATTTTAAATAATTTCAGTATTTTGATATTTGATATGTTAAGATGCAGAACAGTGTTTTTAAGTTCCACAAAACTGTGACTAAATGCTTTGCGTCATTGTACAATAACTGAATTTTGTTTTAATGCATAATGCACTTAAATTTATATTAAACTGAGTAATTGTGTTTTTGAAATTGCACATTCTACTTAGGTTGTTCATAATATATTTTGAAAAAAAAGGACAATTCATTTAATTTAAAGATTGTTATAATGCAATATAATTTATAATATAATGCACTAATACACAGAAAAAAGTGGATTTATTGTTAATTCTGTGTAATTTTGCTACGAGTTAACTGGTCTGGCCCAGGGCCGGCGCCACGGGGGGGCGTGAGGGGGCGACGCCCCCTCACCGGGACTCTCCCGCCCCCTCAGATCACCATGAATGTTAAAGTGATTTTAATGATAAATAAAATATTGTATTTAAAAAAAAATTACATTTGCCAATTGCCCTTTCTTCCAGTTCCCAGAGTCAATATTAATCTTAAATAGCAACATTTTAGTAAAGAAAAGTCTGTTAGGCAAAGTCGAATTTTGATTGGTCCTGTCGTTTGATTAGCGTGCTTCCCCACCCCCCACTCTAACGTCACATTACATTTCTCGCGCACCAGAACATACACAATTAATTACATTTTCGAAGCTACTACGGATGATCATTACTCTTGTTTCACAATGGGTTAAAAAGACAGTCTACCACAACAGCGCATATGCTACAAGTTCTGCTTCACCTGACAATGCAGGCCCGCTTACGCCACTGGTGGCAGTTACTCAGCCGTCCAAAAGCAAAGACTCACCGTCACTGTCCAGTGCACCAGAGGATCTCGGTAAAGACAAGCCAGTCCAGGTTCGTTCAAAATAGTTTCCAAAGCAACATAAAAATGTCTGTCAGCGGTCATTTTCGTAAAATTGGTATGATAGGGAATGGCTAGAATATTCGCAGCAAGGATATTCGGCATTTTGTTTTCCTTGTCGTAAATAAATGCTGTTTATATGTTGATTTTATTTTAAATAAATGCTGTTTATGTGATCACTATTCTTCTGATTTATTCTTACGTAATCTTATGTGATGTCCTGTTCACTTTTAAACGTAAATGAAATTAAAAAGTAACATTAGCCTATACTATTTAAACTGAAACTAAAAACGTGTTTTAATGGCCACAAGTAGGCTAGGAGCGCGACAAATACCAGTGCGCGATTCATGAGTGAAGCTTCGCTTTGCTTCGCTCATGCTCTGGTAAGGCTGTTTTTTTTTTGCATTCTTATTTCCTGTCCCTGTGTAGGCTCTTTTATTTTAGTCTATATGACTCAGCAACCCTTTTATTTAAATGTTTAATGTAGGCAACACACAGTATATTGCATTATGATTGCAAGAAGAATCAATATTGTGAAAAAAAGTGTGCAGTCAAATGTCCCGGTGTGTATGAAGCTTCAACGAGTGTTTTTATCAATATATTTGTTGTACTTTAGTGTTTCATAGACTCGATATTGTTTATTAAAAAAAAAAAAAAAAAAACCGTTTATGTGATCACCGCCCCCTTTCAGTATTTCACACGCCCCCTCTTCAAGACTCGGCTGGCGCCGGCTCTGGTCTGGCCCCCTTGACATCAGTTTAAGCTGTATGCGGCCCTCCGACCAAAATGAGTTTGACACCCCTGCTGGAGACAATAATCCACCATGGCTAAACAAAATATTATTATCTTAAAATATGCTGTACTCGTTTGCATTTAAGTTGCAGATTAATGTTATCTTACATGCTCATTTGCACTAATGCACAACTTGATGCCCGATACCGGTCCGCGGACGAAGTGGGACCGGTCCGTGGATGAAATGGTACCGGGCCGCGGACTTTTAATCTCGCGCGGACTTTAAACTCATCATCCAAAAGAAACTACAAACGCAATCCACTCGAGCAGACAGGAAACAGCAGTGCAGCAGTCAAAAACGGTCTGGAACATTAGTGCAACTTAATGTACCAACTGTTCATACAGTACCAACTGTTTACATATACATTCTGCACAACACATATTTGCACTGTCCATGCTCATTGCACTACCTTAAATCTACTGCTTACCTTAAGCTAACATACAATTGTATACATCTACCTATAAAATTCTGTTTATAGTTAGAGACATCTGTATATGCATTTACATTTATAGTACATACTCACCTGTAAATGTTGTTTATAGTAAGAGACACCTGTAATTATATTTATAGCACACACTCACCTGGTATAGTAATAACCATCTGTATATTTATTTTCATTGTACATTACCTGTAAATCCTGTACATCTCCATATCCTGCACTTATGCAACCATTGTACATATCCTGCACTTGCTGCTATTGCACTGCTGGTTAGACCTAAACTGCATTTCGTTGCCTTGTACCTGTACTTGTGTAATGACAATAAAATTGAATCTAATCTAATATAATCAAATCCAGCTGATTAACCCTAACCCTAACCCTTTATTCCCAGAATTCCTTTGTTGAGAACTTGGCACAAGATTGATCTATTCACTGGCAAAGGAAGCAGAAAGCAGATTATCGTGATATATATCACATAATTGCCAAGAAATGAGGCCACACATTATACACTATTATGCACTTTATTGGATGTAAGAGCTGCCAATCTGGATTTTCTTTAATACATGTTGTAAGTAGCAGTAGGAACCTTCTGTTCAGATTTTTCATTGTGACATGTTTAGTTCTGGCTTAATATGAAGGTTTGGTTAAGATGATGTAAGTGTGTGTGCTTTTTCTAATATGTGTGAGTTATTATATGCATAAGAATAAGCAGCAATTATTTTAGGTGCATTTATTGTTGGGTTTAATGTGAGTGTCAGTGTGCATTCATATTTTCAATGTGAAGTCAACACTTTACCTCCATACGAGTTCAGAGAAATGATACAAAAACTGATGAATATTTGTTTATCACTTAGATATGTTTGAGTAAATCTCTAGAAAACATGTCCAGACATGACTTTACAATAATTTTAGGAAATTAAAATAAATAACTAATATATTATTTATTTAATTATTTCCATTGAGGTAATGAAAATTAGGGAGAAGATTTTATTGAAATGGTCATGAAAATAACATCACAATGAAATTACTTAGTTACAACTCTTAGTCCCAAATATAGTCTTTGTTTTTAAATATAACTTTTGGGGTAAAATATGATTGGACATGTTCTTCCCAGTGACATTCGTTATTACAAATCATATCTAGTCTATTTACTGTAAGCTTTCAATTAATATAGTCATGTTGTCTTAGTTTGTAATAGTAATATGAGCTCCTTATGGTATTGTCGGGGACTGGTATAGTCATAAAGAATGACTCAAACAGTACCTGTTACCCTATTTTCATTTTGAAGATCAAACAATATTGGTATTATAGGATATGACATCTTAATACACCACACAAACTCTCTCCCACTCTCAAACACAGGCACACTCAAATAGATTACATAACGTTACAGAACTTTACTTTACTTGTTCAAAAAGGTTTAGAGGTTATGAAATCCCTCCAAGGTGGGACAGCCCACGTGTATGTGTGTGTGTGTGTGTGAGTGTGTTCATGTTCACAACTATAACATATGCAGTTATAATCACTGTAGCCTCGTCAATATTTCCCCTTCTTTGAGAACCTCAAGGTTGGCCAACTGTACGAACAGTTTGATATGGCTCACTTTAGGAGAGATATGTCATCAGAGAAATCTCCAGCGCCCAGAGGATGAAAGCAGCGCGTAAAACGCCACTGACAGACCATGAGGCACAGAGGCAGCATAAAGAGGGCACAGATGCCCGCCATAATGTAGGCGATGGTCATTAACGTGGACTCGTCGGTCTGAGGGACATTGTAGCCGCAGTCCTCAAGGTCCACACCATGGAACGGTCCCTCCACTGAGGCTGTGCGGAACTCATCGTGGACTACAGAGAAGAAAACATCAACATGTTCAGAAGTGGGCTTGGTAGGTCAACTCATTACAGTAATGTGCCCAGATATGCTATTCTCATTCATCTCATTGATGGTCCCATAAATACTGTAAAATTCTGCTTTTGTTTGTTACCTTGCATTACATGACACATTTGTTGTTGTTTTGGTTACATTGCAGGAATAAGAATTAATGAGTGTTTAGTGATCTGGTGAAGAAGTCTCTGAACAAAACGTCCTAATTTCTGAATGTAATTTGACTCTGTATTCATTACTGGTGTTTTTGCAACAACATTAATTCCATTGAATGGTAAATATTTATGAATGTCAGAGTACTTCAGCCAGTTTAGGTCAGGTCCTAATTAAGTATTTCCCTGTGTGTGTTTTATTCTAGCTTAATGCATTATTTTTTCCCCAACTCTCGAATGTGAGTATGTTTCATAAAAAAAGAGCTACATTTTGAACAAAAGAAAATCTTTTTTTGGGGGGGGGGGGGGCCCGATTAACAGTAAAACCACAGAAAGCTGGAAAATTCAGTCAACGGTGAAGAATGGATCGGGATCACTATAAACGTCCAGACAGGTAATGCTGGATTACGGCATGTTCAGAAAAGTCTGAATGTCATTCAGTCACAAGTCTCATCAGAAAACAAACGCTACTTGAGCTTTTCTCTAACTAACTTTTTTTAACTAAGTGTTCTAATACTTTCGGAGGCCACTGTAAGTTTCTCACCATGACATGTGCTAACAGCAAAGCCGATGCGTTTGTGTTCTCGGTCAAACACCACATAGAAGCCCTCCATGATGACGGCACCCATTACTGTCCCGGTGCTCGACTGAGACACAGCAAACTTATAACAGTCCTCCTGTGCCGAGGCCACGTCCTCCACCGGCCTCAGATACTGCTGCAGAGACCCGAGAGAGAAAGACACACATCAGCTGCACATCCATGTATTACCAAACGATTAATGATACAACCAATACATGATTGTGTAGACAAACAAAAGAGCAAGAAGATTATCCGAAGAAGCCAATAATCTCAGCATGGTCAAACCTCAGCATATTACTACTGGACCTGCTCTTCAACAGAGCAACTGTACATCGGTGTTGTTTTATTGTCTTGATGTTGTTTGCTATTCATATTCATAGATCATTTACTTTTCACTCTTGGAAAGCACGCCGTTGTTTGATTAATTCAAGGGTTCACAACTCTGGCCCTCAAGATCCACTTTCCTGCAGAGTTTAGCTCCAACCTTCAACCTCAAATTTGCCTGCCTACAGCTTTATAGTGATCCTAGAAAGACCTTGACCTCAGAAGCCAGAGCTGAGAACCCCTGGTGTAATCATTTGATTGTATGGTTTCAAGGGAAATTCAAGTCAGAATGTCATTCACTCACCACATGTGTCTATTCCCATGTCTGTATATGTAGAAAAAAGATCCAGCTACTCTACAAGGTGGAAAAGTGAGCTACAGTATCAGCTTTCTGGTAGCTCAAACAGTAGAGTGTGGTGCTTTCAATGCCAAGGTCATGGGTTTGATTCAGGGAAAGCAAGAACTGATTAGAATGTCAATGTGTCTGTTGACAAGTTACTTTGGATAAAAGCGTCTGTCAAATGCATAGATGTATCCACATTGAACCTTTTAGCACATATGTCAAACAACCGTTCTACAGAGTGTAACTCCATCCATCACCAAAACACCTGCCTGCGCATTTCCAGAAGAGATGCTGTTATTATTGGGAGGCGACACCATTGGTCTACTTGGATCACGTGTGCCTTGATTTTCAATCACATTACACCCTTGACGTCAGTGAATTCGTTTCACTTGAGCGACAGACAATCGCTGTTTGTGGATAAATGAGAAGTGCTTAAACTGAACCTTAGAAAACAGCATTTTTGGGGGTAAACCCAAAATGTATCCAAAATGTGTTTATTAGTGTTGGAGCTAAACTTGCGGGACTTTTTCAACACCCCTGTTAAACTATTCGTCAAGTATGGCATGCTTTCAGAACACAAGCTGACGGCACAGTACATTTTACAGTACTATATGATAGTAGGACTACTGGCACAGTCCGGTGCAACACAAACCAGAGCTTAACAAAAATCAAAGTTACGACTCAACCTAGAAAAAGGTGAAAATGATGAGAGATTTCTATTTTTGGGTGTACTATCCCTTCAACTGTTGATACATGAATACAGAATATGGATTGACCGATAAACCCATTTTTGTTTATATCACCCAGCAGCCCCTTACAGTCCGAAAGCTGTCATAGCCACACAATGAAGAAAGCAGAATGATGGTACCTGTGGCAGGATGGATATACGGAAGGACTGGTTTCTATTTTCACTCATTAGGTAGAGAGAAATGACAGGGAAGATGTGCCAGGGTGTAGTGCCCGCCTGCCAACATACCAGCTGCTCCCCCAGCCAAAAACCTGAGGGAAACTGTTCCGTCTGCGGAGACAAACATCCGGTCATGAGAGAAATCTGAAAACGTGATGCATGTTCAAAAATGAGACAGTGCGTGATGTAAACCGACCGATGAAGCCGCTTCAATGGCCTTCACAGCAGCCTGGAACACTTTACGAGGGAGACGCAGGTTTGTGGTGCCGCTGTCCACAATGCTCTTATCATAGTTATACTGAGAAACAGAGAGAGACAAACAGTCAGAATGTCGGCTTTTAGCAATGCTAGACTGGGAGGGTGCAAAGAGAAAAACATGTTTCTTCAAATATATGTAGTTTTGGCATTTGGGAAGAAACTCCTTTAAAATGCACTCCTAATACTGTGCAACACTCTTGCTATTGCTAATTTCACAGGTAGCGTTACAAGCTTCCTAAATACAATGAAATGCAATACAATGCAAGGCATTTTCTCTTGATCATCATACTTGTTTTCTTATTGGCAGTGGATATTTACACAATCTCCGCCCACCGATGTCTGACTGAACCAGACAAAATTACAAAAGAAACCTGATAACAGGATCAGTGGCATGAAGAGTAAAAAAAAAAATCGAATCTCGCTTTCCCCATTGTGCTTTGAGAAGCTTTATTTGAACTCTTTCCCCGCCGGCAGTTTAAAAAGCTGGCAGTATTTTTGATCATTTTCACAAATATGTTATGGTCCCAGGAATATTTAGTTGTATGCATATTTGAACATGCAATATATCAAAAGAAAGAACAGAGCCTCTGCTCTTAAACAAGAAATACTCTTTTATTCTAACGTTTTATTCTAAAATACTGTTTTATTCTATTTTATTCTAACTTTCCCTGTTAATCAACAGTGTGGGTGAGTTTCATAAAAAAAGTAAAGGCCCAGTCACACAGCCGATCACGCATGAATCACTCACAAATCACGCACAGATTGGGTTTGTGCGTGCTTGTGCTTCGAGAAATTGACCAAAGTATTCCACGAACATTCGACGCACGCCCGACGCATGAATCACTGACGGAGGGCGTCCAAACATGCACGCTTTCGCGAACGTTCCACGTACAAGCACTATCAGAATCCACATTGTCAGTGGAATGAACGTGATACATGCGTAGTTCATGCGTGATATGAAGGTGGGGCGTCAGTGGACGTGCACGGTTTCGGACCAGTTCTGACGCATAAGCACTGACGGCCGACGCATGTCCCGCGCATAGTCAGGCATACTCGACGCATAAACTACGCACGCCGACTCATGAATAACGGAAACATTTTGAAGCGTTCAAAACTCAAAATCACGCACAAACCGCCTTCAACGCACATCCACTTACAATCACTGACGGTCCACGTTCGTTCCACCGACAAAATACGCATAAGACGCACGCTCCGCGCAGAAACGAAAATCTGTGCGTAATTCGTCCGTGATTTATGCGTTTTCGCTGTGTGACTGGCCCTTAACATTTTGAGCAAAAAGCTGAGAAAAATCTGGTTTTTATCAAAGGTTACATCCAGATTGGATTTAGTACGATAGTGGAGAAAGAGTTAAATAAAAATGAAGACGTTTCCAAAATGTTGAAGTAAAGTGCCTAAGTGGTATTTAATAATGGGAATACAGTAATACCTCAGTTTACGAGCGACTTGGTATACAAGCAAATCGGTGTACGAGCATTGTATCAGTGTACGAGAAAAAATTTCCCTCACCCATGCGCATTTTTGTGTGGAAAAAGTCCCTAACGCTCAGCATCGTTCTGCGCATTTTTACTGGAAATATCCTAATGACAGCCTCTCATAACACAGTCATGATGTTCCAACCCCTTTATCACCCCTTAACTCATCCATTCTCTCAGCTTCGCTTGGTTTGGTTGCAGATGTCAAGAGCTGCAGGTGAGTCAATGAGTAGGTGTAGGTGAGTCGGCTCCCGTGAATTCGTTCGTTCGCGGCTCCCGTGAGTTCCTTCTTTCGCGGCTCCCGTGGGTTCGTTCTTTCGCGGCTCCCGTTCCTTCGTTCGTTCGCGGCTACCGTGAGATCGTTTGTTCGCTCGTTCGCGGCTCCCGTGAGTTTGTTCGTTCGTTCGCGGCTCCCGTGAGTTTGTTTGTTCGCGGCTCCCGTGAGTTCCTTCTTTCGCGGCTCCCGTGGGTTTGTTCTTTCGCGGCTCCCGTGAGTTCATTTGTTCGTTCGCGGCTCCCGTGAGTTCGTTCGTTCGCGGCTCCCATGGGTTCGTTCTTTCGCGCCTCCCGTGCGTGCGTTCGTTCGCGGCTCCCGTGTTCCACGACTTTCACTCTGGATTATCACTTTGTTTGTTTTCTGCACTATTATAATAAATTCACTAATTTGCACTTGAATCCTTGCTTTCCCGCTCCTCCCTCCTCTCTCTCCTCCATGCACTGCTCAAACCTGAAGTGCATTACAGTAAATTGTCAAGTATTGTCAATTAATAATTAGTATTTATATGAGATCTTAATGGTTACAATTTTAACTGCAATTAATAGGGTAAAACAAAAAAATATTTAAAATGGGCATTTGTGGTCGTGTGGAACGAATTAATTGATATTTTGTGCATTCTTATGGGGAAATTTGTTTTGGTGTACGAGCATTTTGGTTTACGAGCTTGCTCTTGGAACGAATTAAACTCGTAAACCGAGGTATTACTGTATAGAGTTTATGGGGTGGGGACCGGGACAGGAAACGTCCCAATAAAGTAGTATGATTTTAATAAACATTAAACATGCTGGTATTAATAGTCAGATGGGTTTCCTGTCCCATTTTGTGCAAATAATTTAGTAAATGTTTGTATTTTTTTCCTAATTCAATAATGGCATGAAGTGATGATTAAGCATCACCATCACTACATGGGGGGGGGGGTTCATGGATTTGAGACAAGGGTAAAACAATAACATCTATACCTTAGAAAGGTTTAAAGAGGTTGAATGTCTAAATTGTTTGACCTTCATATAAGAAAAAGTTTACATTTTTTATTTTTTTATTTTCAGAAACAACCCCAGATGCACTTCTGGAAAAGTACCTGTGTGTGTGCGCCTGGTTTTCTCAGCAAGAATAAATGCTTCATGCTAAAAAACACAAGATTAGTTCTCACTTCTTTGCAGTCCATATTGAGATCCTGTCCGTTGACCTCAATGCGCACGATGATGACCTCGTAATACCACTCTCGTCTGATGGGCGTGTACCACAGCTCCCCAACATACAAGGACGGATCTATTCCCCCAATGATCTGGAAAGAACAAAGACAATCTGTGAATGAACAAATCCTTTGTAAAGCACGGCACTGAATTCATTTTGCTGCACATTGCATAAAGCTTTTTACACAGTAAGTGTGTGATTTCACACGACTCACAAATCACAAGGACATTTTTCTAATGTTTTTGTGACGAATTCTTGTCCTTTTTTCAGAGGTTGGCAGCTCAGTCTCCAGTCATTTGGAGTAACTGATAAGTTGGGCTGATAGGGTCTGGCGGTTTGTCTGCTTTCTCTCACCATACTGCCCCCTACAGTGGAGCTGCCGGCGCTGTAGTTCTGGGTGAATCCCGCTCCACAGAGCTGCAGAGAAAACACATCTGGCACGCTGGTCTGCTTCAACAGAGAGTCGAAGAACGGCTCTAGAGTCTCGTCCGGCTGAAAGACAGAAGACCCGGTTAGAAGAGACTCTTCGTTGAGCATTGTGAAGTTACGACATGTTGCAGGAACCAACCCTTGCGATCTCGGCATAGGCCAGCCCGAGGATTCCCTCCCAGTTGGATCCATTAATGAAGAAGCGATCAGACTGGGTGATTGCGGCGATGTTGGCCCTCAGAGAAACGTTGGGGCCGTGAGGAATGGACACCAGATCAGTGCCCAGCTCGCCCTCCCACCGGCCCTGAGTGTACGGCACATACACACCGCGGCCCAGATCTCTGTACGACGATGAACTACAAACATAAACAGGACAATGTGGCACAGTTTGTTAGTCTTTATAACATGACACATGTGTGTGTGCGTGCGTGTGTGTGTGTGTGTATCCGTGTGTGCGTGTGTGTGTGATTAGTTACTCACAGAGAGCGATGGTAATATCTGTGGAGGAACGGGTGAGCGGCGGCGCCGACTGCAAAGTTACTGCTGCCCGTATCAACCAAGATGTTCAACTGAAACAAAGGGATTCAATCTGTGAACTGAATAAAATCATGAATGGTCTCACTAGTGTAAGGAGAGAGTTACTTTTAAAGGTAGAATGTTGCCTAAAAAAGTAACTAATTTCGTTATTTAGTATATACTTTTTATAGAACATTAAGTTACCGTACTTTAGCATTACTTTTTGTCACATGGGCTGGCCTTTCTTCTTTAATAACAAAACAGGTTAAATTTTGGCAAATGTAAAATCTCTTTCCCACTAGCTGAAATTAAATTAAATTCATACGGTAAATTTGTTATTTAGCATATTTTATAATTGCAGGTTTGCATCTGTTAATTATTGCAACTGTTAATTAATAAATAATAATAATATTGAATGTCATCAATTTGGACATATTTGTTCATTTAACACTTAATTACCATATAATGACATTAAAGATGATTGTGAATACATGTATGATAAGAGCTAAGCTAACAGACTAATTGGGTATCTGTATGCTATATACACAAGCTAAATACACTTGTGTTAAAAACGACCTAAAAGGACAGAAATCATCTTTGGAAAAAGTGATTTGAAGGGTGTTGTGACTGTCATTGCATGGATAAGGTGAGTTTATGAGGGGTTTTCAGGCACCTGGGGTCGGTCAAAACCATTTGGCTTCAGCTTTCACACTTGGGTTTTATTCATTTTGAGGAAAAGGAATCTGTTTTTGAGCAAGTGAGATGAGCAAACGCCTGCTAGCATCATGTTTACTCATGGGCACAGCTGAGCTGTCAGTCAGTGCATGGGAAAACAAAGTTACTTGCTTGTAAAAGTAAGAAATTAGATTACGTAACTCACATTATCCTCAAGGCTGGTGCTCAACCATGCAAACCTGGTTGGCAAGGTGTTGCTATGCAGCGTTATTAGCACATTTTGGCGTGAATAGTTTTCTGGGTATTAGCTCTGGTGAAGCTGTTCTGGATCCGCGGGTACAGCCTTTATTAGCTCACCCCCAAGTCTCTATGATATCCTGGGGACTCGTTTATGAAATGTTGAGTAGAAACCGTTTTACATTTGATCTTATAATTATTGTGTTTGTGTGATTCAGAGAATGAATGCAAGCACAAAACGCGAGTGTACACCTCTCTTCCAGCTCTATCTTTCCGACATATTATAAAGGAAGTCTAATTAATGTCATAAACATATTAAAGAGCTCCAGTCCCAATCCTTTTAATAATATAAATGTCCAAATACCTGCTGGACTCCGACTCCCTGCCTCAAGAAAAAAGAGTTTTATTAATCTGAACATTGGTGTTGATTTCAGCGTAGTTCAAATCTGTGCATACGCAGGGTTTAAAGATGAGGCTCAGGTCTTTCCTCGGACTATTGCTCTGTTGACCTTGTGTGTGTTTGTGAAGAGGTATTTAAGAATGAGATATATTATCGATCGGCCACCCGCGACTGACTGGCAGCCTGCCTCTCCGCGTTAGACTCACTGACTGAGCAAAATGTGATACACACTGAGGGAGAGCGAGACGGAGAGAGACGGACGGGGAGTGGGAAACCGGAGAACAAGAAAGAGCTGCATTACACACTCTGTGCTCAGCACGGCTAATCAAAGGCTGATGCTGAGAGCAGGCTGACTGATGACAGATTATACTGATAAAACATATCACACACAGATTTACACCAAGACTTCACGGGACATTCTCCATTGTTATAGCCAAGCGTTTTAGATTCAAAGGTGGTTTGATAATGCGCTTGTCCTTCCCTGTAGTAAGAATTGAGCTGACTCCTCATGTCATTGATTTGTCCTGTGGGCTTCCTGTTATTCTGCTCACTGAATCTGGCTCGTGTGCATCCTTCCTCTACGAGACCTGCGTTCACCCCGGCTCTCTGCGCACCGTGAGCCCTGTTCCGCACGGCTTCCTCTTCCTCATACATTATGTGACCTCGCTGACCCGTAATGATATTGTGGCAATGGACAGTTGAAGATTTTGGTGTGCAAAAACAGCCATTCATTTCCTTCGACATCATTTTTAAGCATGTGTCTGACGCACTGGACAGGAGCACAATGTTTATAGTGATGATACGAGCTCAGCGGATTTCTCTCTCCTGCAGAGAAAAGTGAGGATGTATCACTCTGTGAGAATTTAGATCAAGTTTTGCTGGAGCTTAAACAGTGGAGCATGACGTTAGCAATGTCCCATGCATTAAGAAAATGTTTAGCTTAAATATAGTCCCTTTGGATAAAAGATGCTTAAACATCCTTTCAATGCCAAAGTTTCGATAGAGCAGTTATTGTTGGTATACGCTTCTTATAACAAAAAGAAGGCATGTAGATTTGTAGTAGTCAATCTCCAATGAAACTCGGACACTCGCTTGTGGTGGATCATTTAGCCTATTATTCAAAAAAATGATACTTTAAAAAAAACATATTTACAGAACAAGCTCCTACTGATTTATTAAGTAAGACACGCATGTGGAAAGTGTGACTGAATAATTCATTCATCACTGGAATAATCTTAGGACTAAGCATCACATCTGAAACGGTGCTGATCGTGACATTTGCTGTTCTAAAATTGCAAAGTCAGACTGTAGATTTGAATTTGGATGACTGCATATTTCTCCCTGCGACGCTGTGCTGTCCTTCCCAGAAATCAGACGTTTTGTGGATTAATATCTTATTCAAATTAAAGTCATTGCTAGAATATCCTGATAAGTGATTATTTTGTTCTTTCAAAGTGATGGAAATGCATGTATTGTCATATAGTTTTTGCAAAGGCATATTCTGATTTTCCTGCATAAATTAAACTTGTAATTTCACTGGCTTCCCATGCAAAATATTTAGCATTTTGCATGCTCTTTTCAGAATATTGGACTAAGGAAAAGGTGAATCCTTCCACTAGGTAATGTAGACTGAGGGAACCTTGTGATGGAGCCCATTGCTTTGGAGAGAGTTAGGCTCTAAATGTTTTATTAAATGGTGCATGGAGACCCTGAAGAATTGATGAAATATCTCATATGCGGCTGTAAACCGAGCCGTTCGCACTGTTCACTCCACCTCTCTGGACGTCTCATGGCGTGGAGGGATCTTCTACCTCCACCCATTGGGCCCAAATGACATGTGCTCTGCAGTGAAACGGCTGCTGTGCCCATTCACCAGTGATAACCTACAGCGCACAAATGACTTTGACTAGAGTTTCAAAATCCATATGAGCCTCAAGGGCAATATGAAGAATTGTGTGCCAAGGTCAGGCATTTTGTTGGGCCTAATGCATAATGCCATGGCCTTCTATATGATCAATGGTCACAACAAAAACTATTTTTCATCTCCTTAATCCGTATTTTAACGAAATGCACAACTCAAGGTCATCTGCATCTAATGCTTTAAATATCAATCATTCCGAGAGCTTGTTTTGCATGTGAATCATTTCCTTTCAGGATTTCTTAAGCACATTCTCAAAAAGTGCATCAAGATATTTGGATAGAAACCCAACTATAGCTGTGCACATATTGACTATGTTCGGTTACACTTCTCCACCTCACTAACTTGCTGTTCCGGGACTCAGAATGTAGAAATGAAGCACTGACAGTAGTGTATATGTCCTGAGCATCGGTGCACTGTTACACAACACAGGTTACAACTAAAAACAGACATTCTTTCATGTGTTTCGGCAGCCTAAAAATTATAACTTTTGAAAACAGGTTTCAGGGAATAATGTACTAAACGCAGAACACTTTTCCCTTTGCATTTTTGGAGTACAGGCATCAACATTTTCAAGCAATCCCAGTCCACACGGATCAGAGCAAACGACTGAAATCGCTGTATTCTGCTGCCGGGCCAGTAGATGGCGATCTCACTTAGTAAAGAAACACTTCACGCTTATAGACTGAACACGTAATAACTGTGACAACATGCACGTGTTTAACTGATTCACATTTTTGAAGTTTCCACAGGGACCCTATCGTTTTCAAAGTGTGCGTTCAGGCCAGCGAATGCTATAGTCGTTGAACAGACAGAAAACATAAAACAAGTCCTGTTTTTTAGTTGAAAATGCTATGCACAAATTGTACGCTTTTGAAAACGATACCATTATCATCTCTGTGTAAAACTACAAAAACAGTAAGGTCATGCACATGTGTGTCACGTGTTCAGTAGTGTTTCTTCTCTAAGTGAGATCGCCATCTACTGGCCCGGCAGCAGAACACAGTGATTTCAGTCGTTTTTCCTCTGATCGCGTTGACAAATGCTGTTGTCTGTGTGTGAAAAGCACAACGGAGAGACGTTTCTGTTTCCAGGCCACTATAGTCGTGAAATGTTCCCTAGGACAGTGTGGCGTACAGGGCTGGCGCTGGGAGAGCTGTCAAACACTAGAACTGTGACAGGTGGGCAAAACACTTAACTGAGCTTGTGTGTTGCAATCCCAAGATCAGGATTGAGTCTGTAACCAATACTCTAGTATTTCATAAAGCACAAAGATCTATAAATGAAAAAGGCAGTGTTCGTGTACGAATTGTACAAAGGCAGTGTTTTGTGTATGTATACTGTAATGAGCACTGCATAAACAAAGAACAAACACCAATAACTACATGTCAATTACGCAAAATATAGATTGTATAGCATATGAAAGTACCAGTTTAACACAGTATTTCTATTTAACCGTTGGAAGTTGTTTTAACAGAAAGAATATGTTGCTTTTATTTCTCTAGTTTAGTAACAAATAAAACAGGCTCAGCGAAAACATGCCAAGATATTACATAGGCATTTTTGAAAATGGGTTCCAAATTAGGTACTGCCAAAATGTTTTCATAAGTCTCTATAACTCACTGTACATGATTGTGCTTGCAAGAAAATTTTCACATGTAAGCCCACATTTTAAGCCTTGATAAATAAAACACAAAGTGAAAATCTTTCCAGCAAACGCATCACAAACAGTCTGGGTAGAGTGGAAATGCTGTCGCACACACTTGCAACATCAAGGTCATGGGTTCGATTCCCAGGGAAAGCAAGAACTAATTAGAATGTCAATGTGTTTCTTGAATGCAATGCAAGTTGCTTTGGATAAAAGCGTCTGATAAATGCATAAATGTGAATGTGTTATACGGAGAGAGAGCGCATTGATTCGGATTCAGTCTCACCTTCTGAGGTGGGGAGCCCACGGCCATTTCGATGTAATACCCTTGTCCTGATTTTCCGCGCAGGTTGTCAATCATGTTTACGAAACTGATGGCTCGGACTCCTCTGCGCGCGCGGGCGCGGGCGGCTCTGTCGGGGCCCCTGGGGGCCGCGGGCGGTGAGAGGGGCCCCTGCTGCAGGGGGACGCGCAGCAGCGCGGAGGTGCTGACCGCCACAAGGGCGACGCATGCCCACGAACACAGCAGCAGACGCGGCACTTCCATCTTCCCAAGCTCTGAATCCCGGTTTACTTTAGAACGCGTCGAGGTCTATTATGGCGTCATAATGCACAGGATGCGCAAATCCCAAATCCCTGCGAGACTAAAGCACATTCGGGCTCATGTTTAATATCCTTCCATTTCTCCATCCTCCGCATTTGCAAACAACGGCGACCATACCAGTTTTCCACATTCTTGTTTATAAAAAATCCCGAACTTGATATCTATTGGAAACCGTTCCCGCATTGCTCTTTAACAAACGAACCGTAAGAACGCGCCGATCCTCTATTTAAACGCATGCAGAAGAGGAGCAGGTGGACAGCGCTCGACCTCCGCCGTTCACATGAGCTCGAGTCCATTTACAGTTTTCTTTTGCCCTTCGATATCGTGACGGCGCAAACCTCCATAATCCGCATCTATATGTCCTCAAACAGCTCCTGCCTCCTCCATCTTCCCTGCATCCGCACGCACTGCTGCGATGCCGACTCCTGATTCAATCACTGGGATGAATCAACTCAATTGAACGATTCGATACAGTGAGATCTGGATGTCCGGAGTGTGAGACGCTGAATGGTTTCATTGAGTCGATTCGTTAGAACGAACCGATTCACAAAGATGAATCACATCTCTTGCACTAGCGCACTGGATGGTGCATCATGGGGCTTGAAGTTTATTCAACAGACTATTTTCCTCATGTGCCATGTAACAGATTTGAGCTTTCTTGTAGCTAAAACAGTAAAGTGTGACGCTTGCAACACACAGGTCATGGGTTCGATTCCCAGGGAAAATAAGAACTGATTAGAATGTCAATGTGTTTCTTGAACGCAATGGATAAAAGCATCAGCCAGTTCATAAATGTAAATGTCATAAATTGAAAATCTTAATTTGTGTCTGTGTTTTCCACGTCATCAGTGAATGAATGAATTATCTCTATCTCTATAATCTCAATGCTCAATGTTAGCCAATCATGCTTCTGTCGGCTCTGCCCAGGCCGTCCCATTGGCAGGGCAATGTGAAGAACACAGGAGTGCTGTAGAGATGAGCGTGTGACGCTCCGTCCCTCCGGTCTGTGCTGCAGTCCATCCCGTCACTGTACGCCAGCGCCGCGTCACCCATCGCTGTCTGAAGGGCTGGATCAAGAGGATTTGATCGGACTGCAAAGGGAGAAGCCCAGATTCATAACACACAAGACTAAAACCATTCACAAAAGACTGCTTACAATAAGTCACTTGCATGTGCTGTTGAAAACATAAATGTGAAGAAAATGTTTTTGTCTGGTTCAAGTACCCTGTAATTTTGTTAAATTATGGCATAAGTGTAAAGTATTGTATTGCAATTCAATTCGTATACAATTCATTCAGTCATTCACTTTTCCCCCCAAAGGTTGGAGATAATCTTCAGCTCGGTAAGTGCACTCACGCTGTGCCGGTGCCTGGTGCCGTGGCCTTTGGTCTTCACACACAGCGCTGGACACAGATGTTCCCTCAAACAGGGTCCAGGGCAAAGACAGACGAGGAGATTCGGTTTGGCATGGAGCTGAATGTCTGCCATCAGAAAGCAATCAAACAAACAGCGGTAACTGCAGATGGAGTGACAGGAACCATAACAATCTCTGGTCTAATGTTACACCACTTAAACTTTTACCCGTTGTCAGAATCTGTGGTCCGAAAGCCCTTCGCAAAGGGGTTGCAAGCAATCTTCAACTGGGTAATCTGTGACAGCAAACACATGAGTTTCATATAGACTCATTGCAACTACTGGTGAAAATAAACCGTTCCATAATGTTTATAGATAAATGATTGAAAAAAAAAACATTTATTGAATTTGCTGAATAATTTATTGAATAATAAACCATTTATCTATTACACATGTGTATCCAGATGAAGATGGGTATTCCAAAATTCATAGTCTTTAAAATGAACACATTAAAGATCGCAGGAGAAACGCAATGCAAACGACAACAAAAACAACTGAAAACATCATAACCTGATTAGATGTTTAATCGTGACTGAAGTGAATGGGAAGTGTGATAAATGTGTTCTACTTTTCGCAAAATTATCTCTTAAAAAACGCTGCTGCATTTTTCACATCAAATTCCAAGTACAGTTCGTCTTTCTTCATTTTCATGCCTAAGTAACTATATGTAACTTTGCACATGTCAAGTAACTCTCCTCAGAGTATTAGTAGACTTTAACGTTAGGCTTCAGGTTAGTAGAGCTAGTTGACATGTAGTTGTAAAGTTACTCATAGTCAGTGAATGTGTGTTGAGGATAATCACAATAAAGAGTCATCAGAAATGAAACAGACAGCTGAATCCAGCTTGTTAGTCCTAGGTTTATGAGGAATGTGTGGATGGATGTTGAGTGTTTTGTACCCTGTGGTTCTGGTAGGCGGTGACTGCGATGAAGCGAGTCTCTGGGAAGCTGAAAGTGCAGAAGTTGCGGTGAGCGAAGCGCTGGCTGTTTCTGCTCTTGTCCACCAGCACCACGTGCAGTCGCGGCTGGTAGCGGTGCATGGAGTTCAGGATCATCTACGGACACATCCACAAGTGTTTGAATCGCTGCAGGAATCAGGGCAGTTGTGGATCCGTGTGTGTATGTCTTACGTGGCCATTGTCGTCCAGTAGGTTGTTGGTGAGTTTGAGGCGGTCGAATGAGACCGTCTGTTTGATCCACTGGGATCCGCGTGCTGGTGAGTCTGGATGGAAGTGCACTCGTCCCGGGGCAGCTACATCTCCACGTCCCACGACCAACCAGGAGGAGCTGTGAAAAGCATACCTGCACACAGGTGTTTTTATCTATTTAGCAGATGCTTTTATACAAAATTACACATTGACATTCTAAACAATTCTTGCTTTCCTGGGAAAATGGTGTTGCAAGCGCCACACTACTGTTTGGGCTAAAGGAAAGCACACAGAAACTTTCATTTTAGTAAGTTTAAAATTGTGTTTTTTAAATTTGTAGTTTTAAATAAGTAAGTCAAGTTCATTTGAACAAAATATTAATAACATCTTTCTGACAGAATGCAAACATTGTTTTCTAAAACATAAGAATCATTGAGCCCTTAAAATAAGAAAATATGTCTTGAAATGTCTGATTTCAGGATGAACTGTGACAAAATATACCATTCGCTTTAAAGGAATCAACAGAATTTGCAAGTAAGAAAATTCATGTTATATTTTCTCAAAATAATATTTTACTTTTAGATCAAGGCTATCTCATTTATCTTAGAAGGGAAAAACAAGATTTACTGCCTTATTTCAAGATTTTTTGACTGAAGATTTCATTTTTTGCCGTGTATTGTCCAGTTAGGGTAGAATGAGATTAAATTAGGTTGTTTTTCGTGTTTCTAAAAAGCCAAAGACTATAAAATGATTTAAACAGCCTTCTGGGGTTTCTTCAAACTTGTTTGAACATCATGTTAAATTGATCAGAGTTGGTTTGAACCCTTTTCTGTTGAAATACCTGTATCGTTTGTCGTCAACAGGAATAAAGTCCATTAGGAGAACATATTCTGCTGTTGGGTCCATGCCTGAAATGTGCACTTGAAATGTCGGAAACATCCTTCTGTGTAAACAAACAACACGAGTGTCCACAGATTTGGCATCCATGTAAAAATATTAAGGACACTAACAGTATAGTAGTGGTGTTTTCAGAGGCAACCGCCACCATCGCTCAAGTCTCTAACCCTAACTATTGAAGTTTGGTACCATTTATGAGGCCAGTTTGAAAGACACTAGGACTGCCCAAAACAACCACTCGTAATATATCTGCAAAAAACACCCACAATACCCTAGAGCCACTCACATCTTCAGACAATGGAAAAATGAATTATACACGACATAATGTTTCAAAGAGGCCATATTAGCAGATGCAAAGGTTTAGTATTTGATGAAACCTTCCAGCTTTTGTTACAATCATTTCAGTGCCCAGCTGGTCAAACTGCTGCCACAGGCTTTGCATTTCCAGCTGAACTCTGACGCTGGCGACTTCGGGCGCTTTGCTACACGTCCGCCCATCGTCTGGAGAACATGGCAGGACCCGAGAACCAGCCTGTGACAACTCCGAGACTACAGAGACAGACAGGCAAAGGGTCAAGAAATGCCAGACTGAGCCAGGCCCAATGAAACTCAGTGACGTATTTGAAATAAACCGCAAGTGAAATAAACCAAGCCCTGACCTGCCACATAAACTCATCAAATGCAGGTGACAAAGCTAGACAAGAAACGATAGAAACACGAGGGATATATATATATATATATATATATATATATATATATATATATATATATATATATACACAAAGACTAATGACTCAACAAGACACACCTAAAAGCAATGAACAATGAACCAATTAAAAGGTGACATAGAAAAGGAAACAAATCAGAACATGACATGTGAGACTCGGGAAGCACATGACAGGATGTAAGATAATGATGAACAGGAACCATGACTATGATAAACTACAAAAAATAAAAGACTTGAAAACATGAACCAAAACCAAACGGGACACCAACACATTTAATTTGTTTGAACAAAATGTGATGTGAGATTTAGGTATGTAGTTAAAATACTGACATATTTCAAATGAAACAACTTACGATTGGCTTAATATTTTCATTACAAGGTCATTGTATACAAATATACATGAATGAATCACTTTCATGCATTAAGAAAATAAGTAGGGTCTATTGATTTCAAGAAAAACATTCTCTGAAAGCATGTTTCAACACCTCGCTGTTTCAATGATGCGAAGATATTTTACTTTAAAGCATGATGAAAAATACTTTTTTCACAAAGTATAGATTAAGGACGATCTGAACATTACCATTCATCGTTACTGCTGTACTGCTGGTCCAGCGTCCAGTCGCGTGCACAATCGAGGTCTGAATGTGTCTGATTCTGACGGTCCAGTCGTGGCTTTATATATTCTGAGAGATCTAATATGCAGTATTTCAGCACCTCATCCATATCATTCTCTCACAACCCATGACCCACACAAACTTACTCTGCATTTCACTCAAGTATTTGTTAATTACATATACATCTCCCAACATTATTGACTGCGAACAGAAGAACACGTTGGTCGTGGCAGCAATTGATCGATGCTTCGGTGTCACACTTCCAACACTCATCAAACAGCTAATTGGACTTTTACCACCATTGTTCTGATGGAAAAAAGCTTTGCTGCAAGATCATAGATGACCTTTGATCAGGATTACTCACTTAGGGACTGAGCAGCTCTCCATGTGACCTTAACGGAGCATTAAGGTCGTGACAAGCAGTGAAGACGGATCTGTTCATAACGCACACGCACATTTATTGAGCAGCGTCTCATCACATGCTCTTTTTATGAAGTATTAGTGTTGCCTCATAAAGGAAAGAAAAATCTGACATTGAGATCTCATTGACATATATCAGTTGTTAACGATCAAGTTGATATGCTAACGTAACGTTACTAACTTTGACCGGTTTTACCAAAAGCATCCCATCACATTTGGGACCATATTCTTGGATTTTAATGCAAACCTAGACACAAGAATGGTTCTGAAACTGAATAATCAAGTTTTAATTTGTCGATATACCATAGCTTGAATTACACAGGACTGTTTTTTCTTCTTCATTATTATACTTGGCAACAATTATGGTTCGTTGACATAGCCTTGCCTGAGGACATTAATATGGCCACCACATCCATCTTGTCCTATTACTAATAAGTAACAGATCACTACGCCAGGATATATTGATCACCTGTGACACATTTTTGGAATAAACTCATTAATCAGATCTAAAATGCAGAAAAGTGTGTACTCTGCTCATTTTAATTGCCAACAATGTGCTTTCGTATGAAACGAATAAGCAATGTTGCAATGCAATTGATGGCAAAATACTTTGCCATTTAAAATGTTTATTTTGTTACTCGCCATTATATGTGGCATTCATGAATTTTGAGATTTCCGTTTCATTTCAATAAGACACATTTAGACATTGAAGAAATAGTATGAAAGTTTTTTATTGTTTTTATTATTTTATTTAATTGAACATTGAAAATCAGCTTTTAACAAAAAGCAGCTTAACAAAGGATTTTTGCTAGGCATTTTTGAATGAACAGGTTTCAGTGTTCTTTTACTCATAGCTGTGTTTGCCCATTAGAGAGAATGTGAGTCCTGTAGTTGTGGGAAATGTGTAAAAAGTGCATATGAGTGTATCTGAGTGTTGCGTGCTTAGTGTGAAGGTTAGTTATGCTCTGAGAAAAGCCTCATAGATGATGGGCTGAGGTGTGAGGAGGACTTGGTGCAGGAGGAAAGGAAGAAGGGAGGGTGGGTGCTGTAAAAAACGATTGATTTACTCCTTGCTAAGAGACTTTTGGAGGGCCTCAAAAATACCCTGGAAGTGAGGCTTCACCTTCTCGCCCAAGTCGTTCATCCTTTTCCTCAGTTCTCCAGATCGCACGCTTTCACGGAACTCCATGGCTCCCTTCTCCATCTGCTCCTTATAATCCTGGATGTAGGGATCCAGCTTGGTCCTCAGGTCCTGCAGATGCTCTGTCATCTTTTCACGCACAATCTCCACCATGGGCATCAGCTTGGACTTGGTCTCCTCCCAGTTGGTTCCAATCTTCTCCTTCAAGCTCTTCATCACCGGCTCCAGCTTGGCTCTGACTTCATCCATGTGTTCACGCTGCTTGACCATGTAATCCTCCATGAAAGGCTTCAGCTCGTCTCTGTACTCCTGGAAGTGCTTCTCCAGAACCACCTTGAGCTCCTCACGCTTGGGCTCGAGCTGTTTGCGGAGGTCTTCCATGTCATTGTTCCACTTCTCACGCATGGGAGCGGTGGCCTCCAGCACCTGTGTACCAACTGGGGTGATGACTTGAAAGAGGTTCTGAAAGTAGCTATGGATGTTGTCCACAGACTGTCCCAGGAATTCCCTAAACAGAACGAGGATTTAAGTTGTTGGCATTCCTTAAAATCTAAGGTGCCTCCAGCTTGGCTGGAGATTGCAACTGGTCCAATCAATGGCATCAATCATGTCAATTCTATGAATCTAGTTTGACAATACTCTTAAATTACAGAAGTTAAATGGGTTGTTTGAATTTGACTAAGATTAATACCATGGTACTCTGCAACTGAATGGACTGTTGCTCTAGAGCTGTGCTCCTGTAGGCACCGCAAGAACTGCACATTTTGTGTATCTCCTTAATCAAATTCACCTGATTAAAGTCATCAGCTCATTAGTAGAGACTCCAAGACCTGAAATGGGTTTGTCAAACAAAAGACTCGTGCAAAATGTGCAGTGTTGGTGGTCCTCCAGGAACGTGGTTGTGAACCACTGCTCCAGAGCAAATGAAGTGTTTTTGTCTTTCTTACTTGTAGTCTTTGAACTCTGTGTCATCGAGGTGAGTAAGGGCCTTGTGTGCGGACTGCTTCAGCTGATCTCCATAAACCTGGAACGCAGTCTTCACGTGATCCAGCTGTGATGGTGCTTCGTCCCGCATGTATTCTGGCCGAGCATGGCAACCTGGACAAAGGACATGGCAGTTCATAAGCTTGAGTTTTGAACAAAGGGCAAGCATTCTGATCATTTGACTGAAAATTAAAAATGTGTTTTTTACTATTTAAGACCTTATCAGAAAGTGTTTCTTCATTGAAGTGTATTTCTTACGCCACTGGCATAAAGTAGTTTAAAGCAAGAACAAAAGCTAAAGGTATATAAAGTATATAAAGGTATAAAGTCTTAATATAATATCATGTTAATTTTTTTAACAAAATGTATCTTGACTTAGATTTAAACTAAAAAACTAGACAGAAATGATGACACTAATGGTTTTAGTGTTGAAAGAAGATTATATACCTGCCAGCAAAACAGTGAGGGCGAGGGCAACGAACTTCATCGTGGATCTGGAACAAGAACAAACAATAAAAAAAACACATTAGATATTTACATTTATGCATTTATCAGACGCTTTTATCCAAAACAACTTACATTGCATTCAAGAAACACATTCAAATCAGTTCCTGCTTTCCCTGGGAATCGAACGCATGACATTGTTGTTGTAAACTACATTAAACTAAACTTATAGTAAACTATATTGCCGTTGCGCTATAGGAAAGATATCTGTTAATATTGTTAACTGAAGCAGCTCACAATGAATAGATAGGTTTGAGATTTTTTACCAAAGGGAGAGTGGACTCAATTCGTCATAATTCTTTGTAATGTTCTTAAATGTTTTAATACTGCGATTGTTCTAGATTGATACTACAGCTATCGTGGCGCATGCAACCTGCGACATATGTCGGCCTATTAGAGTAGACTCTAATTTATCCCAGATTAGACAGAGTTACAAAGGCTTCACAACCAGATTAGCTCTCAACCACTGCATAATCTGAAATCCTTGGATTAACATGGACACATTGATGGTGGACCTGAAAAACTCAGCAGACTTCAGTCAAGTCTATTGTTACTGTAGGGAAGTCTTCGAGGAGTTACGTGTGTTCAGTGATGTATCATATTTTGTCAACGAGGCTTCGTCATTAGGATTCAAACCAAACAGTTACTTCTGGTACTTTTTAACAATATAAATCACCTACAAAACATGTTCCCTCAACAACAGTTATATTTAAAAGTATAATTGGTTTAGCTAAGAGTCCGTACGGTCCAACTGTTGCTCTATAGTGTGCGAGGTCTGGCGGCTTACCTGTGGATGTAGCTGGTCTGGGAAGAGACTGAAGAAGCAGGAGCAGAGATATGTCTTTTATAAGGCTCAGCGGGCAGGAGGGGGCAGGAATCTGGAGCTGAACCTCAACCCCTCGCCTCCTCACCGCAGGGTTCAAAGGTTAACTTCTGAGGGGATGGGGGAGGCCCGCTCCAAATCATGCATAAACCCTCATCACAGATTCATTCGGGCTCTTTGAGTTTTGACAATTTGTCATTCACATTCAAGTTTAGCATGTCTACCAATTTCTTCTGAATCTTTTGACACAAGTGCAGTTATTTCCACCAGATATAACCTATAAGATCTGACCCTTAAAAGGACTTTTGTTGATGTAATGTTATATACACTGGTTAATTCAGTCATATCAAGTGAGCCGTTTTTATTTATTTGAATCCAGTTAATGAAGTTTTAACACTGCGGTCTCAACAGAACGACTTCTAAAAATGTTCGGTTTCAATAGTGACACAAAAGCATTTCATGGTCAACACGTAGCGTTGTTTGCGATGTTATTGCACACATGACAAATAAAGCTTTGACTTTGAGACTTGAACCATTTTGAGCACTTTAAGCTCTTTTACACAATCATTTTTTCAGGTTACACATGATGTGCCGACGTGATTAACAGGATATTGAACTTTATCACATGATTTAATCATATTGTATTTGAAACAGAGCACAGGAATGTAAATAATGATACTTAGCAAAGCTGAATTTGCAGGTTTTCCTCCTTGACCTTTGACCCAATAACATTCAACCACAGAAAAACAGCTTGCAGAAGCTTTTCTTTTTTATAAACTAATTGTCTAGTTTGTTTATTATTGTTTCCAATTATAACATGTGAGTTATTATTGCTGTCTCTTCAAATGATATTAATGGTTTTGAATATTAATGAATTCATTAAAACGTTGAATCCGAATGTTCAACGTTCAACGTTCAATGTTGAATCTTAATGTTCACTATGTAGAAACACATGTGGTTATTTAGTCTGCGGTGGAGAAATACGATTTCTTGAAAGGTAATCAATGTGCAATAAGAGGAATAAAACATGACAGTGTTTCCCGCCGAGAATCACATGTAAAATCACTAAACGTTCTATAATCTATTGTTCATCTGAATGTTTTTGCGAATGCAAAACGACGCGTCTTCAGGACTCTGGGCTCTTCTGTGTGCGTGCGTGACACAAAGAGACACCTTGAGCTCTCTGAGAGACCTGTGAGAGAGATGTGTGACTTCTTCAATCACATGTCTTTTGTCAAGTTTTCAGAGAAACATGAACCCTATACAACGTAAAATCTGATCTGTGCATATCAGCTCATCTGAGTGGGAGTTTAAGTAAACGACTTGAGCAAATAACGAAGCAAACACAGAGCTAGGTAGAAAATCAATGTCAGCAGAGTTTCATCCCTCTCTGCTTTTCTCTGTAATGCTCTTGTGTGAATGTCCTCTGTGATAAGGCCTGCTGGGGCACTCGGTCCAGCCTCGGCTATGTGAGGAGAATGTCGTAATCGTTCCTAGTACACGCTGTCTATATGAGCACAGATCAGAACACTGCCAGCCGCTGTTTGAGGGCAAACGGGTCAAAGAGTCTTTCCAGCTGCTGAATGCACGTGGACTTTGAGGCGCTGGTGTGCGTGTGTGTGGACGAGCTGCGAACGTCAAGCCCCCTTTGTTAAATGGAGCAACACTGTTAATTAAATCACGTGCTCAGTTTTCAAATGAAATTGGTTCAGAAGCCTTGTATCAAGTGGTCAATAGTGAGCCAGATTCATCCTGTTGATTCATTCATGCATTTAGCTGAAGCGTTTATTCAAAGGAACAGTGGCGCTGTGAAACCCCGACCGCAGCCATGCGTTCACACACAGCTTTGAGCAGGAGTCTAAAAGGGCAGCACTCGTGCCTTTTCTTTATCTGTTCGTGTGTGTTGTAAGCATATACTGAATACTGAGTTAATCAGCTGTTAAAAGTGGAATCAATTGAGCTGTTGCTTCAAGAGACTCTACTCCCAATACACAGATTAAATCAGTTCAGCTCTCGCTGATTCATAACCAAACCACAGCATTCAACAGTGTTCATTTCATGCTTATTTGAAAAGCCATAATCAAGATGACTTCAAAGCTGTTTCGGCCATGTTTGCATTAATCCGGTGACATTTGAAAATGTGTTTTCATATTTATCTACTTGCCCTCTCATTGCGGATGGTAGGCCAAAACGGACAGAAAAGATACGTTTTCAAACGAAATTGTATTTGTGTGGACAAGGTCTTAATTTCACGCTGTTATCATCAGCAACCGTTTCTTCTAGTGTCTTATTGGCTTTACATTTTTTATTCTTTTTTGTCTACTTTTTCAGTTTGTTTGTTTCAGTGGTTTCATTGCATTCATTTGTACTTATTTACCAATTGAATTAGATTTTTGTTATAGAAAATAAAACAAACAGAATCTATTGGGATGAAATGCTAATTTGAGCAGTGTACTTTATTCTTTTGTGTTTTGTGTGGAGAGCAACCATCAAATGCTCCACAATTGTAAGTGAAGTGGCAAACATTCATCCTCTCTCGTTCATCTTTATGAGCGCTCCTTCTCTTTGTCATGCATCCCTCTCTTCTCTCCTGCTGCGAGTGCGTATGAATAGACCTTCGAGCGGCCGTTAGTTCTCACCTCTCTCCCGGTGTGAGCGGAGACGTCTGGACCCTTAGTCTCCTTCCTAAAGCTGTGGCATGAATTATCATTGTTATTATTTTTTATTAAATCAAATTAGAGTCGTATCACAGATTTGGAAACTGTTGCATCATCGCTCCAACAAAGATGAGCTGTTTTAAAGACGGATGGGTATTTGCTCTTGAATTGCCCTTATTTCAGTATTATTTTTTAGCATGTGTAGGATGATGATGCATCAGCCAATGTGTGGTTATAAGAAATAAATAGAAACGTGTGATAATTTACATGTAAAATGATTTAAATGGGCAAGATGGATGAAAGAAAGGTTCTTTCTTCCTGGGGAAAGAAAACGCCCAAACCAGATAACTGAGGAAAGATAAAGTAGATCATCAGTAAAGTACATTCACCTGAAAGGTACATGTAGTTTATAACTTATATTCACTGACATATCGATATTTAGACTACACATTTCTTTATTAATTGAAGATATGTCACAATATCAACACTATGAAATCACCTCTATAAAGTCTGTCCATCTGTCCAGGGTGTTTCCCTGCCTTCATCCCGAGACACTGGTGTCTTTGAAAAAAATGGATTGATAGATGGACAAAAATATTTCATTTGATGGCAAATGATTAGCTGACATTATCTGGCATCAGCTCTCTTATTCTGCATTGAGCTGTGCTGGATATCATGTCAAAAACAGCAGGGATGCGTTTATAGAGCGTTTATAACTAGGCGATAAGGTCTACGTGCTAAATTTTTTTTAATTAAGTTCAAGCAGGAGATTTTTAAAAAAGCAAACATTTCAGCTGTCTGAAAAAAAAACATTTACATAGTTTTTCATCTCCTGCTTGAAATTAATAAAACAATTTTAGACCTTTATTGCACCTTTTAAGCATTTAACCTTTTCAAGATCACAAGAAACATGAATCGAGTCATGAATCTCATCTGAAATGATCATTGAACGATTCTGCATTCGAATGAAACTTTAATAATCTCTAAACACACTGGAAATAGGGGGAAACAGAGCCATTTGATTGCTGATGTAGGGTCAAATTACAATTGTTACAAAACGCTGATCTTTTACCTCATTCAACCCCATCAACAGAAAGACCAGCCCTGTCCTCGCAGTAAAAGGCAAGGCAGAGCACGCTCTTCACTGTTTTGTGTTGTTAAGGTACTCTGTGAAGATTAAATGTTTGGTTAACTTGCACACAAGCCATTTTCACGTGTTGCTGCTTGGCTGCCTCCAAATGTTTGGCACAATTCAAGTCATTTGAATCAAAGCAAAATAGACGGCTTCAACTGGTCTTCAGTGTCCAAACGGACGCATTGATTGGCTGGATCATGTGTTCAAGGATCACTGAGGTTACATTTGCTCTCACAAACAGACGCCCACCTGCACTGATAAAGAAGGTTTGCTGTTTGTCGAGATTTGGCCTCTTTCTTGAGTTCAAGCAAACAGCACGACTGGTGAACGCTTTACTGCAATCCATGCCAAACAACAGATACAAGATCACAGCCTGAAGTGAGAACATTTGGACACTTAAACCACAATTACAAACCTGTGTATATATACACGTGTGTGTATGTGTGTGTGTGTGTAACTAAACACTGCTCAAAGTGATTAAGGCAACATTTCAATCTAATTGGATCTCAGTTGATTTCCTCTCATTAAATCATTAAAGAGAACCAAACTCAAAGAACGATTCAATTCACTCAGCGAGTGTCAGTGATGAGTCTCAAGTCTTAATTCGGTTGATTGATTCATTAAAAATAACCAAACTTAAGGAATGATTAAATTCACTCAGTCAAGTCATCTTTATTTATATAGCGCTTTTTACAATAGAGATTCTTTCAAAGCAGCTTTACAGTGGTCACAGGAAAACAATAAAATCAAAGTTTGTTTGGCTGAACAGCAGCTCTAAAAGAGCAGGCAAATCAATAAAATTGATGAATTTTACGTGTTAAGTTTCCCCAACTGAGCAAGCCATAGCGGCAAGGAACCAAAACTCCGGCAGGTGACGTAATGAATGAATGAAGAACGGAATGGAGAAAAAACCTTGGGAGAAACCAGGCTCAGTCGGGGGACCAGTTCTCTTCTGGCCAACAGCCAAACAGTGCATGATTATTATATTGATAATTCAAGTCTAATATGAAGTCCAGTTTTGTCCGGTTAGAGATGGGTTCATGATCGTCACAGGGGAGGGTGCAGTAGAGTCACGGTCTCCGCAGACACTTCAGGGCAGTGCTGTGCTCGTGTCCAGGTCCTTCATCTGATCTGGATACGGCCCGGATCCGGCTGACCACGGTAACCTCGGAATAAACAGAGACCAATATCAGCGTAGATGCCATTCTTCTTCTGATGTATCGAGTACATCAGGTGTTATGGGAATGTTCTCGGTTCCGGCTTATCTAAATTATGCAGCCTAACAATCATTTTACATGATTTGGATTAAAAATGTATGTATAATGTGTTATGTGTATGCCAGGTTGAAAAGATGTGTTTTTAGTCTACATTTAAACTGACAGAGTGTGTCTGCTTCCCGAACTGTAATAGGAAGACTGTTCCAGAGTTTAGGAGCTAAATAGGAAAAGGATCGACCGGCAGCAGTTGACTTTGATATTCTAGGTATTATAAGCTGGTCAGTATTTTGGGATTGCAATAGACGTGAAGGACTATAATGTGTTAAGAGATCGCTCAAGTACTGTGGAGCTAAACCATTTAATGCTTTGTAAGTAATTAGCAAGATTTTAAAATGTATTCGGTGTTTAATAGGAAGCCAGTGCAGGTTGGACAGAACTGGGCTAATATGCTCATACTTCCTGGTTCTAGTAAGAACTCGAGCTGCTGCATTTTGGACCAGCTGGAATTTGTTTATTAAGCGTGCAGAGCAACCACCTAGTAAAGCATTACAATAATCTAGCCTTGAACTCATGAACGCATGAACTAACTTTTCCGCATTTGTCTTAGAGAGCATATGTCGCAATTTAGATATATTTTTAAGATGGAAGAACGCCGTTTTACAGATGCTAGAAACATGGCTTTCAAATGAAAGATTGGTATCAAAGAGCACACCCAGGTTTCTAACTGACGACGAAGACTTGACAGAGCAGCCATCGAGTGTTAGGCAGTAGTCTAGATTATTATGTGCCGAACTTTTTGGTTTAATAATTAGAATCTCTCCAGTGCATCAGTCTCTTTCATTTACACCAAAGCATGTGAAACTGATTCTCAATCACTTCCCAATTTGATGCTTACCAGTTGGATAGATTAATATCCCTAAAGTTTAATTAAGTGCAGTGTTTAATTAAGATGAAGTGTTCTTTTAATTGAGCAGTGTTTATAAAAGTGATAGCACATTACGTGGCCAAACAGTATGTATTTATTACTTCAAATATCTCTAGTTATTTTGTCTTTATCAATCTTTGAAAAAAGCCAGGGGAAAAAAGGAATCAAATTTAAAGCAAAGTGAAAAGTGTTTTTAAAAATAGCAGTAAGCTGTCTCTACCTTGATCAGATGTTGAACGTAAAGCAAATCCATAAGCAAATCTATCAAATATTTCTAAATGTTTCAAAAAGACCAGTCAAATGAATATAAATATTATCCTTACAACTTGAGCAAACAATCAATATAAAAGTCTCATGAAATATTATTTTGAAAATGAACACTCAACAACAGAACATAAGTAATAGTAAATGGGTTTATTCATTCACCTCTGAACCAATATTTTTCAGAACAGGTTTTTTTTTTTTTTATCAACCCTGTTCTTTGTTTCACCAACATTACCCAAGAAAATATATACGATGCAGGAGAAATAGGATTTATTTCTATAGACTGTAACACACATGGTCACAACGAGCACCCTTACCACAATTGATACAGCAGAAGTACTTTGGTTCATTCATGATCTGTCAGAAAGTCAGTTTTGAGATCTCTGAGCCGGTCACATGACCACCCGCAGACGTCAAAACTCTTCACCTCGAGACAGACACAGATGTGACGAGTGATCGCTGAACTGAGATTCTGACATGACGCGAACGCACCGAATCAGACGTTTCTGCTTTAAACATGCACTTGCGGGATGAGTTCAAGGCCAGGAACATCTTATCCAGAGGAGAAACAATACATGTGTTAGCCGTGTTAACAAAAATATCTCTACAGTACTTTAGTTCTCCGATAAGAAAATAAAATATTTTTTCAGAAACTTTCTAAAAGAAGCCATTTGCAGTTTTGTATAGAAATACAAACAAAACCAAAAGACATTATAACCGATGCAAGTAATGAACATTGTACAAAATAAAGTTACACATCGTAGAAAAAAAAATTAAATAATTCCATCATGTCTATCCAATGATATCAAGCAATTATAAAACAATCTTGGGGTAGAAACACATTAGACAACAAGCAAAGTGGTTAAAGGGCGTCACGGCCCAAAACCAGGCGTCCTCACGAGTGCCTGGACTCTTATATTCTAACAAGAACATATTATTATGAATAAAGCATAGTGTCAGTCAGAATGGAAACAACAATATCCTAGGTTAGAATAAAGGATCCAAAGAGAGAGGGGGGGGGGGGGGGGGGGGGGGGGCACACACAGAAGAACCCTTTTGGCTCCCCAAATAACCTTCATGGAACCATCAATGCCAACAGTGAACCTTTATTCATGTCAACATGTCTGAAACTTCACCTCAAAATCAAAGAAATCATTATTATTTGTATTATTATTATTTATAAATGTGATCCAGACACGTGTTAGTGAGATGTGAAGACTGGCACGGACAGTGATGCTCCTGATGTCACGGTGAAGGTGCCGGTCGAGAGGACCGAGCGAGCGCCGTTAATACGCCTCTTTCTGCGTGTGCATCTGCTCCTGGATCTTCTGCAGCATTTCCTGCATTCGTCTCAACTGAAAAGAAGAAAACAACAGTCAAAACACGCAAACTGATCAATCAATCAATGAGTCATGTGATGTCCATCTCCAACCTAACCAATCATATTAGCCAGGCAAAAGTCACATGGGCGGATAATCAATAACGTGCATGCCTTCAGTACGTGACCTCGAGGACACTGACACGTCTACATGATCCGGGTGCGCAGGAGATCGATGCTGTGCCACGGTTCATTCAAGAGTCCTTCATGTCAATCGCATGATCGCGATTTCCAACACTTGACTAATAACTCCTGAAAAAGTGTGGAAAACGATTGCACACCCCAACCATCACGACTGAATTCCAACCTCAGGCACGACTCAATAGTTCAGCTATCATATGCACTCATCTACATGTCAGCGTCTTCCTCTGCAGACATCTATCCCTTTAATGCTTTGTTGTGTGTGGAACGACTTCCACGGGCTGATACGGCATTTACGTAAAGCTGAGCCGCAGGAATGAGGTCAACAAACCTACAGCTATTTAAAGCTGTGCGGTTAGAAATGAAATGATACAATAATAATGCCGTGGTATACGTTACCAGAGCAAACCTTTCAACAACACCCAGACGTCTGAACACAGATGTGCCACGTCAAATCATATCAATAAATCCATAACTGATTATCACTGAAAAGCTAAACCTTCACATATTGTCGTCATTCTATTCCAACTCATAATTCAGTAGCAGATTCAGAAAGAAACATTGATCTACTAATCGTACAAAATATATACAAAAATACCATGACTGAGTAAATGCATACAAATACATTTTAGCCTAAAAATGCCCAAGCAGAAAAGACGCAAAATACACAAAATTATATATATATATAAATATATAAAACAGTTGTACAGTATAGTCCACTTTATTTTTTGCCTTTAACTATTATGTACTTACAAGAAAATGTTAGATAGAATGCTCTTATTATGCTGATGTTGTATTAAAGGCTTTATTGTAAGGTGTTACAGTGTAAGTATACATTGAAGGACTGTTAAATAGAGTTAGGGTGAGGAATAGGGTTTGGTTTGATTTAGGGAAAGCTGCTGGTACATTTCACTGGTATTACTACAGTAAATGAAACAGTCAAATAAAGTGCAACCCAAAACACTTGTGCTGTATGTTGTATATGCGTTGCATTGAATTGAATTGTGACTAAACTAAATAGACTAGTAAATAGCACTATATTGCACTTTTTTGCATTGCAGTAGTGTGACGTTAAAGAGACAATGAGCTTATTTTCCATGTAAAAACTAAATCCTAACAACAGGCCTAGTTTATAAATAATCATCATCATGCTTTTGGGGTTGGATAAACATACGCTGGACATTTCTTAGTAAGGTTATGAACCCATTATGCGATCAGGGCAGAGATGTGCCTGAGCCTCACATAGCATGAGATGTAGTCTAACTGCCTGATCTGCTCCGTCACACCTACAGGGGGCGGCAGAGAGCCATAGATCCACTGCTCTAGAGGGTTGATCTGAGGCTCCGGGGTTAAACACGCTGCCCGATTTACTGTGACGACCTCTACGAAACCCTCAGGAGCCTGTGGGGTCAGCGCTAGGGTCGGGCTCTGAGTGAGGGTCCGCACACGGCTCGGGCTCCAAGTGCTGCTCGTGATGTGGCGTTTGCTCGTGTTGCTCTTGGCAGGGAGAATGCCGTACCTCCTCGTCTTTCTCTCGGATGAGCTTCTCCGTCTCGTCAGTGACCCCGGGCACCATGGGAATGGGGAAGTCGGTGCCGCTCTCCCTGGTCAGTTTGCTGCTCGGAGCAAAACAGCACATGCATGCACGTACAGTCAGTTTCACCAGCAAAGACATGCCATCGTTTACTGTAGCCCCAAAAAGCATTCCACATGGTAAAATCATGGTACAAACTGGTGCTTCATATGCAACCCAGCAGAAATCCCATGCTTGACTAAGATCCATCAAAATGAACATAGTATGAAGAATAACTCATTCATTGTGTAAGAATCGATCTTAATTTGTGTTGATAACTTCACTGAGTCCCACAGTTTGCAGGAGGGAAAGGAATGGACATCATTTAGTTTAAACCTAACGGTGTGAGAACGCTAGTCTCGCTTGAGCTTTCGCTTCACGCTGGTACTGTTTGCTATTTTTTGGGATACTGTTTTACTGGGAGTTGATAAACCTGGACTATAAACTCCTGATAAATGACCTGGCGTTTTAGGGGATCCCGTCACACTGGCATCTGATACAGTGATCTCCACTCTCTTTATCGTTTGCACGGGCTTCATTATTCCTTGATGAGGTTGGGTAGCCTTCCTTTCTGCGGACTGTAGATGTGACTTTCCTGTAGCTGAAACAGTAGAGCTTGCCACAGCAAGGTCAAGGGTTCGATTCCCAGGGAAAGCAAGAACTGATTAGAATGTCAATGTGTTTCTTGAATGCAATGCAAGTTGCTTTGGATAAAAGCGTCTGATAAATGCATGAATGTTAAAAATGTGAATTCACTGTTATTGCTTTCCAGCTCTGCTTCTTTGTTTTTGGCTCTTCAACACTCAAGTGCTCAGGTTTTTTTTTTTTTTTGCCTCCAAACATTTAAGAATGGTGTAAACAGCTTTGTACACTCCCACATTACATACAGGGAGCACAGGTGAAACGCCAGAACGATGTAAATCTCGACAGAAAAATCATGCAGTCAGCTATGGAAAGCTGAGGTCTCTATCCTCTGATCCTGACTTTGGCAACCATAGACTCATCTTCAAATTTATAGTGTGCTATGTTCAACATTCCCTCTTTGAAGCGATAAAGAATCAGTGCTAAATTACATAAATCACTGACTCAAACCTGGACGTGCTTTTTCTGACAGAGACCTGCCCAATGACTTCCTTAGGTTAAACTTGCTGGCTGTGGTCTGCCATGAGCATATTAAATATCGTTACATGATGTTTCCTCCATTGAACATTTGAAAAGGGTTGGTCAAACGTCACTAGCTGTGAGTTGAATCTATGCATCTCCCAAAACCCACACTGATATTTTCTCTGAGATCTACTTCAGGCCCTAACATACTTAAAGCGAAATCAAAGAACTGAACTGATGTGATGTCATTTTGAACAAAATCAGGGCAAAATGAAGTTCATCTGGAGTTTGTTTTGGGGGTTTTTCCCCCCAAAAAGGTTCCCTTTACTACCATAGTGAAGCAGGTAAATGTGCTGGGTTTCTTCCTCTGCGAGTCAAAACAAACACTGAAGAGACTGACACTCGCTTTCATGTTTTATACTGTAAGGCTGTTTGGTTTAAAGCAATCGATTGTATAAATAATCATGATGTGACTGCAGTGCCAAATTGCAGAGCTGATACAAAAATTCTCATCGCAGAGATCAGATGCTTTCTGAACTGCTGTTTTCTCACCACTGTCATTTTGTTGCGTTTATTTTGTTATTGAAAGGACAGTATTCATCTAAATGCGGCAGCAATGGGCGGTGTCGGGATTTTCGCTAACAGAATACCACTGTGAAGGTTTTTCAAACTTATTTGTACCCCTCAAAGAAGAACGAAAAATAACTTTGCTGTAAGTTTATCAGGGCTTTTGCTCTCGTCTGTGCTGGACTTTTATCTGTTATTCTAATTGGCATCAGACCCTTCCTGACTCACCACTTACCTCAACAACAGAAAGTATTTCATCACTATGCACGGGTACAAATCCACCTCTGTTCCTCAGGGCAGGTGTGGGCCCATTGCTCTTTATTATTGACTTACATCCTCTTGGTGACTTCATTTCACCATTAAACTGATGACAAATTTACCACCAGCTCTGCCATGCCATCTTTTCCTGATTCACTTTCTGCATGTATTGAGTTTATCTCTTGGGGGTAAAACACTGAATGTCCCTGAAATTTCCTAAAATGAATAACAAAACTGGAATATTGCTGATTGCTTTCCTATGTCTCAAACAGTAGAGTGTTTTGCAGTATGATTGCAACATCAAGGTCATGGGATCGATTCCCAGGGAAAGCAAGAACTGATTAGAATATCAATGTGTTTCTTGAATGCAATGCAAATAGATTTGGATAAAAGCGTCTGATAAACGCATGAATGTAAATGATTGCCTCTACAACACCAGTCAAAAGAACTGACCTTTGCTTTGATATGGGACTCAAGTCAAATCCTCTGCTGTTCTTTTATTAAGCGTTCTCATCTCTGCAAATTGTTCTGCTCACATCACTCCCATCTTCATGATCTTATCTGGCTACCTTTGCATCACACATTTATTTTAAGATACCACTAACATTTGAGGCTTTGCCCCTGCCTAAGTGCCTAACTTGCTTCACCCATACTTTCCCCACTTGGTCTCTTAGATTGTATGAACATGGCCTTTTGTCCAGTCCTAGATCTTGATAGTGCTGTACAGGTGATAGATCATTTGGTGCTTCTGCTCCTAAGCTTTGGAGATCAATTAACCCTTACTCTTCTAAACCTTCCTTCTCGGTAACACTTTAGAAGATTAGTGAATAAATACAGAGGAACAAGTGAGTAACACACTATTAACACTCTAGTAAACACGATCAACTAAAGTGAAGATCATGGTAACCCGCTAGTAATGACTCAAGACTTCCCAAATCCATCAGAAGAAATTACTATCCAAAACCCTCAAAGACTACAATGATTTCAGCCATTACTAGAGTTATCCAAATAATTAGTAACTGCTTATGATTTGCCTTGAGTCATTACTAGTGTGTTGCCATGATCTTAACTTTTGAAATAATTATAGATTATTCATGTTAATTATGAACCTGTATATAGTAGTTCTCTGATGAATATGGAAAAAAGTAGTAGTCATTGATTAGCTAATAGTGAATTAGTTCATCAGAGTTTATTGTTAGTGAATAGCAGCTATTTAAATGCTAGAAAGTGTTCCTCTTCTCTGTCTACTTTCAAGACCAGTTAAAACATCTCTATTTGAAATGGAGTTTCGATCATTTGTACTTGTATTTTGAATTGATGTACGTTTGTAAGGCCAACTTGAGCTGTGGCAATATAAATAAAACTTATTTTCTTAATGCAAATCTGTGACTTAAGTTTCCAAATACTTTTTGGGGCCACTGTTGTTCAAAACAAAAGCTGATAAAGAGTGGAAACACAGATTCTTCTGCCTGCGTCATGACTGCATACTTGCGGTTGCGTTCTTTCACCACCATGCGGGTCATACTCTGTATGCATTGGGCTCTGTAGTTCTCATAATGGGTTTCCCGGGTCACATCCTTCAGATCTTGCATGTGTGTTCGTACCAACATGTTCCTCAGCTTCACAAAGTCACAGTGCGCTGGGTTCTCCACTGTCCAACAAACACACAGTACAAATCCAGTCTACTAAATGTTCAGAAAATAATTGTATGTTTTACTGAAAGTGGGAAAGGTTTTTGAGGTGTGTTTGTTCTTGGATCAGGATCATACCTTCTACGATTCCCCAGGGGTACAAACGTCCTCGAACCCTCTTGCCTTTCGCTTCCACTACCGTGTTACTGCCGATCACAGCAAAGGGAATGCTGTCCTACAGGACGAGAACAAGCAAACTACTCATCAACAGAAGTGAACAGAACCAAACCAACCTATGCTTTGATAGACAGCACTAGTCCAAGTGGGAAACTCAGTATTACTTGGATTACAAGCACAGTTTATTGGATCTAATTCGGTGGATCAAGCATATTAATTTGCACCCTGGACTGCAATGTCATGTTCCAAACCCGTAAGACCTTCGTTCTTCTTCGGAAATCAAATTAAGATATGTTTGATGAAATCCAGGAGCTTTCTGTCCCCCATAGACACATATACAATCAGATCTCAATCAGTGGTTCAATCTTAATGTAATAAAGCAAAGAAAATACTTCCAGAAAACACTTGATTTGATGAACAAAAGTCTTAGGGTTTGGAATGAAATGAGGGCGAGCAAATAAGTACAGAAATGTCATTTTTGGGTGAAGTATCCCTTTAAATACCACCAAACCTGTCCCTAACCTTACCTGTGTGCACATCACTAACAGCAAGTGCTTAGCAAAACCATATAAACTCAAAGTACATAATGATTTTCTAATGCAAGTACATAGTAGTTAAAGACACCTATTTTAAAGTTTTTTCTGCTACAAATTCAGTTATTTTCTAATTGAATGGACTGACTAGACTTCTAAATAACCCAAAAAACCACATATTTTCTCGATCTCTCTCTCGCTGGCTCAGGACACGATGTGTGTGAATAACATGTCCGAACCTTGAGCTCTTGGTCTTGCTGTTTAAAGTCCTCGTCCTCATCTGAATCGCAGTCTGGAAACTGGTAAATCTTAATGCCGTACTGCTCGATCTCCTCTCGAATCTGCAGGAGCACAAGGGGTTTGAAACTGAAACAAGCCCACGGCACAAACACAAACAGCACAGGTGACAGGTTTTGACAGCTCGAGCACTTGCCTTGATTTTCTTTTTCTTGACCTCCATGGGTGTGAGCGTGTCAGCTTTAGCTAGGACAGGAACAATGTTGACCTTCTCATGAAGAGCCTTCATAAACTCCACGTCCAGTGGCCTTAAACTGATGCAAACACATAGTGAGATCAAACCCCTCACACCAATTCATCAATAAACTGAATCTGTCCAGGAATAAACTAGGAGACTCCGGAGTGAAGCTGCTCTCTGCCGATAATCAAGCACAAACTAGAAGTTTGTCAGCAATTTATTGTTAGTTGTTGTTTTCTCTGTGTTTTTATGCTGGTAAGAGGTGAAATTGTCTTGCCTTCCAGTCACAGATCAGACATGACCAGCAGAGGGCAGAGATGCATTGTGGTTTACCTTTAACCGGCATATCTCTCACTGAGATGAATCACTCACTGTGTCTCATGACTGACATTAAAGCAGGATTGTTTCTTCTCTGTCCAGTACAAAAACAAACAAAATAACTCCTATATACTGTATGACTGTAATAGTCACGAGTCTGGAACTAGTATGTCAGACATCAAACAGCTGATCCCGTTGCTCTCCAAATACTTAACGCATATAAAAGCCATTATGGAAACAAACACATTGAGAAAAAATAAGTGATGTAACAAGGGCATCTGGACTAAAAGGAAATGTGAGTATGTAACATGTGTGAGTGAAACATGCATTATCAGACGGATTGTGTATTGCACATACTATCAAACAACAGAGAAAATCCCTCTTAAGTAAGATGGGCTTTAGCTGGCCTTATGAAGTTTGACACCAGCCTTAAGCTTCAACCACACCACCATAAAGTCAGACAGGTCTGATCAGATCTGACGCACATACCCGTGACCGAAGGGTGAAATGAAGTAGAGACAGCAGTGCACTCGGTTATCCTGAATGTTCTTGCGGTTCAGTCCGCTCTCGTCTCTGAAGTACTGCTCAAACTGTTGGTCTATGTAGTCAGCCACTGACTTCCAGCTGGACACACACAGATACAGCCCTGAATATTCAACCTCACCAAACACCTGTCATATTTCACTACAAAATATAGACAATGATGTAAGAAATTAAGCTTTCTGTTGCTTTCTTTTTTGACTTTTATGGTTTACATATTCCTGGGACATCACAATAGTATTTGTTTTACTGCCTATAGAACATTTTATCTAAACGTAATGTGATTCTTATGAGATTAGTATGTGTCATGTTACTGTATCATAATCCCTAAAGCCCTAAATGTACCATTCAGTGTTATTGACAGCATCCCCGAATCCTGGTGTGTCCACGATAGTGAGCTTCAGTTTGACGCCCTTCTCCTCAATGTCCACTGTGTGTTTGGTGATCTCCACCGTCTGAGTGATCCTCTCTACCAACACAAATCCCCATCAGAACATACAGCAACACGCACGGCAAACACCCGCGAGAGATGAACTCACCTTCGGCGTTGAGCAGCTTTCGGTCTTTGTAGAGGTCTGTAAGAAACAGACTGTTGACCAGGGTGGACTTTCCTAAGCCTGACTCTCCTGTGAGGAACAAAAACTCCATCATCATTGATATCACTGAAATTTAAAGGAGCGGTTCACCCAAAAATGGAAACAGTGTCTTCATTTCTCACATCATGAGCAATGTAAGAGTGCTTGAGTCCTATGGACTAATGCATCTAATGACACTATATGCTGCTTTTTTGCCATTTTTAAGATGAAAGGCTGGTGGAAAAGAGCAGTGTGACAGGTTGTTTGATCAACATAATGGTGTACTAAATTACTTTTGGGTGAACTATACCTTTATTATGCAGAAAAAGGAGAACACACACACACACACACACACACTTTTCACACTCAAAATTACCTGCAACCATCAAAGTGAAGTCAAAGCCCTTCTTCACAGATTTGCGGTGAACCTGATTTGGCAAAGTAGCAAATCCCACATACTCCTTGTCCTGGTCCTGCGGGGGAGAGAGATAGAGATAGAGAGAGAGAGAGAGAGAAAGAGAGAGAGAGAGAGAGAGAGAGAGAGAGAGAAAGAGAGAATTTAAAAGATCACAGAGCAGAACAATGTAAGAAATGAAACATTCAAATAATAAAAAATATAATAATACAAATCCACTGTACGGACAACTATATAATGGATACATTAGAAGATAAATATAAAATAATACAAATTCTAAAGTCAAGAGATGACCAAAGAATTAAAACATTTTCCTCAATATGGATTCAGGATAGTGAGACGTCAGCCTTCAGTTTGTAAGTGATATCTCTTATTATCATAACAGCCAGCAGGAGCTGACAGACATTGTGAGAGTTTCTCTCTGGGAGGCAAACCACACATGCCAGGTTTTGGCTCTAAGAGAATTAGAAAAGATTGTGGGGTGGAGCATCATAAACCCAAAAAGGGCTTTATGCCTTTAATTATCATCTTTACAAACATGCTCTAGACCACCAACAGTATCCGTTTAAAAACATGCCATTAAAATGTAAATCCATCCACCCAAATAGGAAGTGACAAATGAAACGAACTCAAGAACGAAAATATGTGTCCGAATCAGAACAGAAACTATGAGAGCTAACCGGCGTACTGAGATCCCTCAAACAACAGTCCTGTGCCAGTAGCGTGATACAGTGCTGGTCATATCACAGTACTTTGATATGTACCATGGTACTAAAAGATTACCATTCATGGTGCACCAAGAAACTTCAAAGAATACCATGGTACATTCCAACATGTGACTCTCATGGTTGTTGGGAGTGATATGCCTAGGTGTTTGTGCACAGATGCTCAAGACGGAAATCAGGCCTTCTCAACACCGGCCCTCATTACCTCAGTACAGTCATAGGGGTCATAGCGACCCCACGGGCTTTTAGGCCTGGATGGGCTGATGGGAGACGGCAGGCTAAACTCCACATGGCCCGGCTGAGCCCCATGTCTGGACTCGTGCTCTAACTCTCCGGGGCCCCTGGGTGCCGCTGCGGGCCTCAGGAAGGTGGGTGTTCCCGGGGTGTGAGGCCTGCTGTGAGCCTCACCCTCACTATCTGCCTTATGGGGCCCGGGGCGGGCAAACGGGTGGCCCTCTCTGGGTGGCCGATGTCCCATGATGTGCTCCAGCTCCGAATCCTCCGAGTCTTCCTTAGGGAAGTGCTGAGGTCAGGAGGGGATTGGGCGAGTTAGGGTTCGGGCCAGAACACAGAGGCAGGTGCAGAAGCGATTTAGTAGGGAGAGTTAAGGTCAAGGAGAAGAGAAGCAGAAAGAGAATAGACCATTTAGTGGTTAGATACAAAACACTGTGCGTGCCCTGACAAAACATTACCATGGGAAATACTTTACAGTTTAGATTAGAAACCCAGGAAATGAAATCTCTGTCAGTTAAACATTTTGACAGAAATTAAGGTTACCATGGTAAAAGTTTGACAAGGTACTATGAATACAAGAAAAGCACATTTGCAGTAAAATGAAGCGCACCACAGCTGTTAGTGTCCACACAGGACGGGTGTAACACAGATGGCATTAATAGTCCCTGCACAAGTGCAGCTATATTGATAATGATAGAATCAATGCCGTTGTGAAAGTAAAGACCCCTGCTCCACAGACCCCTATAGAGGACCGCAGACTCAGACGAGTCTCGTTCCACAGTACACCTGAGCAGACATCTAAATGTTAAAGGAGTTCTGTTCAACACTTATACGCTGAAAAGGCTTCTGATGAGCAAACTTAAACACTCAAACATGACTGAAAACCATATTTAACTGTATTGCTGTTATTAAACTCTAAGAGTGGCCTGGATGTTCTTAGGAAACTTGTTCAGAGAAAGCCATGACTGCATGTGATAGTTGGGCAATGTGTCTGGCTCAGGTTTCCACTGCTCCTAAACCTGTGCAGATAAATAATGCATTGAATCCGTGTTTGAGGTGCAGGCGTAATCTTGTACACTGCAAAAGCGATTTTATAATGGTGGTCATTAATGGTCAATCTGTTGCCCCAACATGGACGACATAAACAGTGAAACTGAGCCTGTTGTTCATCTCTGACATTTATCACTGAATTTCCATCCGTTCTCCAAACTGCTTGTCCTGCGTAGGGTTGTAGGGTCGCTGGAGCTCCCAGTGTCTCGAGCCAAAGTGATCTGTGCCAACGAATAGTTCATAGCCACATCTGATATGAAATGGCTTTTGCAATTCAATTGAGTTCTGTAATGAAATGTGTGGGGGTTTTTCAATTGCAACAAATTTTTCGACAATGTCCATGAAGAGTTGATGTGATGGTGCATTTCAGAGCTCAGTTAGTACAGGATTGTGTGGATTTACTTCTCTCCTGAAACACCACCATCACACAGTTTTGGAGACTCTTGACTGGCAGGCTGAAGATTTAAAGCATCATCCCACTGGCCTTGGGATAAATGCAGTGTTATTTGCTGTCACCGTTATGGCGTAACCTTTAGCCATTTAGACCTGGCTCTATAGAACTCCATTTGCGATTGGCCTAAATAGATATTTGATTCTGTTTAACATAACTTCCATATTAAGTCCAAGCTCAGTCTACAGGATTTTCAGGCCAATTTATACTCCATTTACCCACCTGACATTTGGAGAAAAACAATAAGCAGCTGTCCGAGTCCAGTGGACAACAGAGATGGAGAAGCGGCTGGACAAAATGTGGAAACAATGTGAACAATGTTTCCTCATACAATGTCTACATTTAAGTGCAGTCATCTGGGAAAGTATCCTAGGAGGGCAGATGTCAATCGGACCCCACAAAGTGGGAGAAAGGGAGGGAGGTGCACCAGTACCTGTTCCACTTCATGCATCCTGGGCTCAGGTGACGCTGGCACAGAGTCTTGCTCATCTGATGCCGAGTCGCTGTCACGGTCACTGTCCTCCATCGCTACTGGGGCTACTGTGCACTCTGCCATCTCCAACCACAAGAGACAGGAGAGGAGAGGAGAGGAGGCGCATGGCGGGGACAGACCGAGAGCAAGGGCAGCAAGAGTTCAAGTGTAAGGTGGAGGGGTGTTACATGGGAGCAATGTTTGGTGAAAAGGATGGTGAGGGGATGAGAGAAAAAGTAAAAGATGAAATAAGTACATGCATGCAACAGGTCTTGATGCACCCAAGGCTGGCCACTGGAGCTACTCTCAGGACCAAAAAATAAATGCATTTAGTCCTGGTCTGCTTAGCATTCAGATTAGGCGTTTTTAATACAGATACTTGGTTCCTACAGATACAAACCTAAAAGAAAAGGTTCATATTTCATTTGAACCACACCAGATTTCGTTTGGAAGCGGACAGAGAGCCATCTTTTCAGGGTCTCGGTACTCTTGTCTGGTGGCACCAGAGTTCAGGTGGCAGCTTACACTCTTATTCAATGAACCACACTAACAGAGCCTTCGCACCAGGGTTCATTTTAATCCAACCAAACCTGCCAAGTGAATACACCTTAAGAGCATGATTATGCAGAATTCAAGATGAACAGTAAAAGGAAACTAGATTTTTACTTCTTTCCGTTTTTTGTACAGACAAAGAAAGGGGCCTAAACAAAAACAAAAAAAATGGTTGAAGATCCTGTGAATTTTAGTGATTGGAGTGTATTGGTATGCAAATGGAAAAAAAAAAAAGAGTACTGGTAAAAAGCTATAATGCTTAATTAAAGAGGCGGGACTAGAGATTATGAACACAATGTCCAACCATAAATAAATCTAGTGATTCTTAACTATACTATACTGCTAAAACAATAGCAATAGTGACGCTTGACTTGAATAACAGCACTAATGAGCAGCTTCAATGATTAGGTGACGTGACCTGCTTTACACCACACACACGAGCTGCAGAGATCAATGTTCAATCTCCATCACCACGGGCTTCACTGGCCTATTTCAAACCACTGCTCAATACTGAAAGAAACAGACTGGACCATATCAGTGACACAAATATGGCTTCCTGTGATGGGATGTAATGAAAATGTTGAAATGTCTTGACGGTAAAGCATTATTCCTTAAGTCTAACATCTACACTTCAGCTCAGCCGCTTGGACACACAGTGTCTGAGTTCATATTAATGAGATGTTATGGATGTGCTGGAGGAATAGACCAACGGCAACATCAGCAACATCCTCTTGTGCAATAAACCGGTTCTCGGTTTGCTCTTATGGAACTAAAACTAAGCAGAATAAAAATCCAGTGAAAATATAATAAAAAGGTAAAAGGAATAAGAGCACAAAAGATAACTCATGCCAACATGCACACAGAATCTCACCTGAAACGCCTCTGGGAGGATGAAACAATCTAAACTTCTTGCCTTGTCGGACCCAGCTCCTCATTCCCTTTCCCACTCAAAACCCACTGGCCAACTCATTAGCTCAAACTTTTATACCCTGACAGCCAGGGACGCGGTGTCCTTCACTGCATCGAGCTGCCCCGCTGCCCCAGGGCACCAATCAGCAGCAGCGCTGGAACACGCGGGCCATCACGCCGCACTAAACCTGACCCAAGACTACATTCACATCCACACACTGCCGTGCTTTCAGCCTTACGGTGCATGATGGGATTTTGTGTGTGTGCCTTTCATTCCTTTTGAGAATTTCAAGAATGAGTTTCAATTTCCTTAAGCCAGATTCAAAGACTCGCAAAGTGCTGCAATTGTTTGCCACCATGGGCCAGATTTACTAAACAGGGCAAATTAGCATGAGAAATCCAAGAGAAATCCAAAAACGTGCAGATAGGAGTGGAAAGTTCAGTGCACGACCTACTGAATGAAAGAACACACACGGAGTCGGATCATTTCCATAATGACCAATGCAATCCAGCAATTAGCGTCTGGTTTAAAACATGCAGTAAATAATGGCGCAAATATCAGTAAATTGACTAGCGCAAACCTTAGTAAATCACCTCGCATCTGAGAGGGAGACACGACAACCACAACCCATCCACACCTTTTCACTGCATGTCTTTAGCAAATGCTGACAGTAGTTTGTCTGACATAAGCTGTTAGTAAATCTAAAAGCATCTTTTAAAGGCCTAGTTCATACAAAAAATATGTTTTTCAGCTTCAGCTATGAGACAAGTGAGAAGCAATGGACTTTGGTTTGATGTACATCGAAGCTGACACACCCAGTCAATGAGTCAATGAGTTCATTTCTAGAACGACTGTGAACTGTTGCTTTGATTACTACTCTACTCATGGTGTAAAATGCGGCTGGGGCAAGAAGGCAGCCGCTGGCATGAGGTAAAGTCAAGTGTGTGATTAAAATCGGTATTAAAGACTTAACAGATCTCAGTCGCAGCTGAGAACGATTTAAAGAGCAAGATTAAGGATTTTCAGAGCATGTCCCACATCTCACTACCCCCTTCAGAACTCGTTTTCTGGGTAGAGAAACAAAAGATTCAGATATGGGATTATAGAAGTCCACTCTCTAAAGAATTTCACTTCAAAACGAGGCGTCTAGAAATCCAGAGTTTGGCAATATAAATGCTTAAAGTCTTTTGTGTTAAAAAATTATTTTGCAGTTTAATTGTTTCCAAGTATTTTTTTTTATTTGTCAACTTACAAAATGTGTCAAATATCTGCTCTTACTGGCGAAAAAAGATTCTCACATTCTCTCATTAGGGACGCAACATCGGCATATATTGTTTTTTATCATTTTCAAAAATTAACTCCTTTAAAATTGACCATGTCTTATAACGCAATGGCCAACGGCAGATCCATGTGTACACAGACCGACAATTAGTTCACACACTCAAGTTTCTCAAAAGAAAGACAAGACTGAAGACAGAACTGAAGGGAGGAATCTAACATTACACCCATTTTTTGTTCACAGATGGTATCATTTTAAAGCTTAAAAACTCAAAGTTTTCAATGCATATAAACATTTTGATCAACTGTCATCCCTCTAAACCGCAGTGCGCTTTCCTGTAGCTCGATCAGAAGAGCACTGATGTTTGCAACACCAAGGTCACAGGTTCGATCCCAGGGAAAGCAAGTACTGATTCAATGTGTTCCTTAAATGTAATGCAAGTTGCGTTGAATAAAAGCGTCTGATAGATGCATAAATGTAATGTAAATGATGGGTGTCACCTAGCTATGGAAAAGTTAATTATATTTTTCAGAACTACTGCCTTGATCAACACAAAATAGCTGTCATTTGAAAGCTTAGAGTCTGAACTTCATGTAGCCTATTTGATTAAAGTTTTTTTGCAGATAAATAATTTATGAAACTCTTTTTTGTTCTGTAATATGTCCAAAACATCATATAGCTCAGATTGTCATGTTACGTGTAATTTGAAAAGTCTCATGAAGAAGAAAACAACAAGCACAATTGACTAAACCCGTATGCAAATAATACGGACGCAGCATTTATGCTCTATTTTCGCTGATAACTTCATGAAATGTGCTCTGATCATAGAAAATGTCACATTATTTACAGCAGATTCTCACCATTAAAAACACCATCATAACATCACATAACCATCATAGCACAGGTGCACATGTAGCAAACTAAAAACAAAGAGCAGAACAGAGAGTAGAGTGTGGCGCTTGCAACATCAAGGTCAAGGGTTTGATTCCCAGGGAAAGCAAGAACTGATTAGAATGTCAATGTGTTTCTTGAATCCATCGTCTGACAAATGCAAAAAAATGTTAAAACAAACAAAAAAAAATTTAAATTATTTTTCCAAAACTTTAAAAAAGTTTTCTCTCAAACGACACTGACCTTTTGAGTTGGAGTCTTCTCTCTTTTGTGTATGTCACTCACACCTTACACCGAATTAGCAAGGTGCAGATTAGCAACACCTCTACGGTAACTATAGCGCCTTGCTCTCATTAAAGTTTAAAGAGATCTCAGATCTAATGTCACACAGACAGACAAGCACTCAAAGACTACAGCTCTGTTTAATATCAGTCTGTGAGGAGGAAAACAGGTCATTCCTGCGCTTCACTGTCAGGTCAGTGTGGTCAGATCCGCTCAGCCACGCATGAATGTCTCCGCTCATCTCACACTGAACACACACCACCACAGAAATACTATGGGAAACGACAACTGCAGAGCGTAAAGCCTGAAACCGTTACTGCTGTACGCATTAATAAATGATCAACAGAACGCGAGCAATGCTAAGCTGTGTGAGAGTCCTGCTCTCTCATCACACACATGCGCTCTCACACACCGCCTCCAAACTGCTGAGAGACCAGACACTTTCTGCTAGTGTGCTGAAGAGGACATGTAACACTGAGCCTCAGCAGCACGAGATCCACCTGAACGCTCTCCTGGCTCCTGCTGAACATCGCGAGGTCACAGTCATCAGCAACCTGTACTTCAGCAGCGGTTCTGACGGATATATCTGCAGTGAGTGTGTGTGACGACAGCTGAGTGTGTGTCAATGGAGCTGTTGTGTGACTCTGCACAGCAGAGCTCTTTGTGTGTGTGTGTGTGTGTGTGTCCAGTGAAAGTCTCAAACAGGTGCACAATATCCAGACGATACACAACAAACTTGAGCAAAAATGCATTCATGTAATTTATATATCATCAGCTTGTAAATGTATTTGAAGCAATTTAAACAAATACTTGTCATTGCAATTGAGAGAGAATCCACTTGATCACATCCACGCCTAATGAAGTCAAAGCAACGCATCCTCACAGCTGGAGCCGGCAATCAGCTCTCTGATTCACAATGGCAGACGCTTTTCTAAGATCCTCCGGCACTGTAAATGAATTGTGCAAATGCAAAGTCAACGTCCACAAATTCAAGTAATTGTGCAGACATACCTCAGAATCGCTGGGGACTTCAGAGTTTGCTGCCATTATTACTGATGGAGAGCCAATGGTCAGTGTTTACACACAGACAGAGAGAGAGAGAGAGAGAGAGAGAGACACACACACACACACAAGGCACATGACCCACTGACTGTCTGCATCTCAATGTATCTCATTTGCATAGCCACACCCCCTGCACATGCATATCTTCCAGCACAGCTGCTCATTTGCATAGCCACACCCCCAGCTGTTAGTCAAATCTATTTAGACCATCCCGAGTCATGCAGGACATCACGGATTATCTGATCAAATTAGCAACTATAAATGCATACAAATGTTTAGTTGTTTTTTCCCCATTCATTTATTACATGCATGTATTTAGCAGACGCTTTTATCCAAAGTGACTTACAAAAGAAGAACAAAAGCAATGATCCAATGAGAAAATATATATATAATGCCAGGTTTATTAGTTAACTAGATTAGGAGGCAAGCTAGAGACGAGGAGAAATGCAGAAAAGAATTAGAAGGATTGTTCTTTCCCTTCTTTCCATTTATCCCCGAATTGTAGAATGTCGGTTTTTTGCTTTTCTTCAAGAGTGAAGTCTTGTCTTGCTAGAGGCTTTAAACAACATCTGTCCAGTGACTTTAAAAAGCCACGTGTCCCCAATCTGGACACACACACACACACACACACACACACACACACACACACACACACACGACATTCCATAGACGTAATGGTTTTTATACCGTACAAACACTATATTCTCTCTCTACCATCACAGAAATCTTTCTATTCCTATTGCTTTCCTGTGTCTCAAGTAGAGAGTAGCGCTTGCAACATCAAGGTCATGGGTTTGATTCCCAGGGAAAGCAAGAACTGATTAGAATGTCAATGTGTTTCTTGAATGCAATGATAAAAGCAGCTGATAAATTCATTAAAAAATGTTCCAAAAATATGTTCTACAAATTATTTCACATTTTCAAAAAACACAAAACCTGTCAATGATATTTCCAGGTCATATTTCTCTCTCTCTCAGAGCTACTGTGGGTTACAGAAGTCGTCAATCTCTACGAAATGACGTCAACTCAAGTTTCCCGGCAGCATTTAAAAGGAGATTGCCATCTCATGTTGGATATTGCTTTGCTACTTTTCCTCTCGTTTCTTTCTGAATTCTGATGGCGTTCACTCTCTGCCCAAGGGTTAACTGTACAGGTCAGAGGTCAGAGGTCATGTGCATCACTTAGGCAACACCTGTAACTACAGACGGCCCAGGTGAGACGGTGAACCCTCTGGAAGTTCAGGCATTTGATGCTGAAGATTTGATTTCTTTTAGGTTACAGCTTAAATACAAGCTACATCTGACTTTAGTTCTTTTCTTTGGCTTTCTCTTGTGTTTAATTAGTTACTTTTTATTGTTTTGGATTGTAAATATTTGTTTTATTTGCTTATTTTCCATCCTCATCCTTACTATTAAATATCTTACTATTAAATATGACAAAATATCATGCATTGTGAAATTATTTCCATGGCGTTTCAGCACATTGACTGTCTTTACTATAAAATGTGAAAAATATTACAATTACCATATACCACAAGTAACTCAAAAAAATATTTATAGGTTTATAAAATATAATAATAGTAAACTTGATGCATTTATAAAACAAATAATTTAAAACTGTGCGGAAGATGATTACAAAATAGTAGAGATGAAAACCACAAACAATCAAATTAAAACGTCACATTACAGAAAAAGTAATGTCACAAATCATTTCCCCACTAAATGATTAGATGCATATCACGATGGATTTGAGGGAGGAACGTGCCGCACACAGATCACTATTGCACACATGCATGCCTCCACTGATATTTAATATTTAGTGAGAGATGGATGATTATCGTGCCGTTTCTCCAGCAGTCGCTGGGCTTGTGGCTGTGCCGAGCGAAGCCTGGTGCCGCCGCTGAACACGTCAGCCGGCCACATCAGAGCCGCTCGCAGCACAAAGGACCCAAACACAGACATGACAAGCCCTCACACATGTCCCCGAGACGCTTTCATCAGTGCGGATTACACACCAGATGCTGAAAACACAGCAGAGCACTCACATCAATCTCTCAACATGATTGCTGTTGTGCTGTCATTATGGGAACAAGATGCATTGGTCAGGACAGTCTTGATTTTACGTATATGTGAAGTTATGGGATGAGAAATTAGGGTCATTCTAAGGGTGTTTACACAACAACAGTGTACTAAAAAAGGGACACGTTTTCAAGCGATCCCAGTCCACTCGGATCAGAGCAAACCACTGAAATCGCTGTATTCTGCTGCCAGGCCAGTAGATGGCGATCTCACTTCGTAAAGAAACACTTCACGCCTGTAGACTGAACACGTAACGCACAAGTGCATGACACAAATTCATATTTTTGTAGTTTACACACAGGCGATGACTGAATCGTTTTCATAAGTCTTTGTTTTCAGGCTCCTGAAACGCGAATGTTGCGTAAATGAGCGACCACAACATACAAAGTTTTTAAATGAAAACGGTGTCGGGTTACAGAATCCTGGGTTATTTTGCTTTACGCTTCACACTGCTCATAACTTACTCGCGGTTAACATTTCATCATGGACACTGATTGGACAAACACCGCACACATTTACATCACTGCTTAACTTCACATTATAAATTGTAATAATTGTATTATATTATTCTGAATTGACGTATAAAAAGGTAAGAGCGAAATGGTCTCATCACTCCAATTGTTGTTTTCTTTCAACATTTGACATTGTTCCCCTTAAGTGCTGAATCTGCTGTTGAACATGCATGACTGCCCAAAGCTTATGAATATGAGGCATTTACTCGTAACATTCCAGCGCTGCATCGTTTCACACCATAGACGACTGGCACTGCAATGCAGGGTGAACAGTGCAAGAGCGTCTCTAATCCTGCCTGGAGCAGGTCTTCATAACCCCGGGTAAAACATGGAGCTAAACCCGCTTCTAAACAAAGATAGACTGGCATCATGGCATTATCAATTAGTATTATTAGCATAGCAAATGATATTACTATCTAATACTACTGTATACCACAGTAATTATTTGGAGAGAAAAAGACAATATATAAACTGAACTATAATTGAATATTCTGCAGGAAAATGTGTTTCTGTTCATCCAGTGTTCCCAGTGCTTTTCCCACAGATGTGTTTGGTCTCCGGCTGATGACGTCACTGCAGTGCTGACGGCCGGACGGTGGAGCGCCCTCTGCTGCTGACTGCCATCTCCAGTGCCAAATGAGCTCATCTCATGGACTTTAACTGTGCTGGAAAATTCCTCTTCATTTCTATCACTTTTTTTTTTTAAATAATAAGATATTATATTTTCTCTACAAAAACTCTACCACTAAACCTAACTCTCACAGAAACATTTAGCATTTCTAGAATTTAAGTACTGTAAAAGAGCACGAGCTATAGACTTTGCATAAATGCATATACATACATACATAATACGTGTGTGTGTGTGTGTATGTGTGAGAGAGAGAGAGAGAGAGATGAGAAAGAATGATCAGCAAAATGATCAGTATTTTAAAGTTAAAGAATAATTACTTGTGTAACAAATGTAGCTTTTTTTTTATGTATTAACTAAAATTTACTTTACTGTAAAACGATATCTATTGTTCTTTATCATTCTTTTGCACTTCAATCTGTTTGAAACGTTTGTGGAATAAATTTAGTTTTGTAATGATGTATAAATTGTATAATGTAATAAATTTGTATATTGTTTTATTGCATTTAAATGTTCTGTTCGTTTTGTAATAAGACAAGTCATTAAACCTATAACTGTACGACAACACTTTTTTTGCACCTTACTTGAATATTGTGATTATACTGAATAGCATGATAAAAGCTTCAGAAATTAAATCACAACCTGAAAATGAGTCACATGCCTAACGCCTGCTAACACAATGCCATTGCTGCAGAAAACAGATCTGAGGAGCTGTGATGCAGAGCGTGGACCGTCAAAAACTCAGACCAGATACACAAATCGAATTTACACTGACAGTGTGAACTTGGCCTAAAAGCCCATTTCTCTAGGATATCCGGGTCTCTAGACAGGACCTGGATCCCCCTCTGAGATATTTTACCACAGAAAACCATTGTCCAAGTCACTTAGTAAAGTGGGAGCTCACCTCTCCTCATTTACACTCATGCATTTATCAGATGCTTTTATCCAAAGTGACTTGCATTGCATTCAAGAAACACATTGACATTCTAATCAGTTCTTGCTTTCCCTGGGAATCGAACCCTTGACCTTGATGTTGCAAGCGCCGCTCTCTACTGTTTGAGCGACAGGAAAACATATCCTCCTCAATGAATCATTCATGAAACTTAAATGGTAAAGGATGGGTAACACGCCAAAGTTGAACATGATTTGAACAAACCCTGTTTCAGTAATAGTGATGCTTGATACAGTGCAAACTCCTCACAGACTAGATGAGCTCTAAAAGCACCGCAGCAATAGATTACATCATCTGTTTTCTTGCAAAGCAAACGTATCAAAGCGTGTTCAATAGTTCCCACAGAGAGTAGATGTTATGGGCTCTATGTCTAAAAAACAATGTCTCTCTATTTCTCACATACCTAGTTAGACTACGGCCTCTCAAGGACTGACTGGCGCTGGCAAAGTACCTTTCCCAGACTTCCTGTCACATTCAATTAGAGTCTTTATCTACAAGTCTTCTAAGTTCCTGTTCAAACTCGATGCGGCTCAGGCTATATCCCCTCCCTTCGACCAGAGTCGGGTGAGCAACCGTTGTGCTGATGAAGCACTTCCCACAGCAGGAGAAGGGCCAGACGAGGGCAGCCGGAGGCCATTTGACGTGTGGAGAGATGCTGTTATCACAGAGTCTCCAGCACCTGCAGCTTTGACCCCACCATTCCCATTCATGTGCAGGCTGGTCCTCTGCTAGTGGCAAAAAGAAGTGAAAATTATAGGTGCTAGCACACGCTGATTTATGGCTCAGAAAGGCAGCACTGACTTCAGCCGCTTGGTTTAATCTCCTCAAAGGAAATGAGTAAAAGCGTTACGCTTCTGGTAGTTATGCCTGCTAAAACTATACAATGTCTTTATATAAATTAAACCAGACAGTTATCAAAACACCATGCCTTAAAAATAGAAAAATAAGCTAATGGCAATAGAACGGTCAGCTGGGAAGAACCATTAGCGTACCTTCAGACAAGTCGCACCAAAATCCCTCGTACGGGGAGCGATCAAGCAGCTTTGCACATGCTAATAAGCAATATTCAGACCGATACACCGTGAATACAGCCGCATTCTCACCGTCAACAGCCATGACTCTCCAGAGGAAAAGCAGGATTACATCGTCTATTGATTCTCAGTGGACCTTGAGTGAAAGAAATGGGGAATGGCGTAATTACTTCTCCCGTAAAGAGTTAAGAGTCATGGTCTTGAAAGGTTCTTATGTAAAAGTTCTCTGTGCCAAAACGGTGAAGGGTGGAGAGCGGCTTCACCTGAGATGCAAACAATAGCTGTAGACAAAACAACTGAGGAATGTGGAAGGTCGTGCCCCGGTCTTGGATTTGCTCGCTGCATGGGAAGAGAGCTTTAGTCGCTATCAAGGTGGCCTGATTCCAGCGCATGAGGTTTATAAGCGACGGAAGAGCCTGACGAAACACTGAAAAGTGTGTGGTGGATCAAAACAATGGAAATCTGGTGCCGGTCTCGTTTATGACGAGTCTATGTTGAGAAAGAGCAGAGAGATTGAAGCTGTGATACAGTTATTTGCAGTATAAACCCCAATATATCTCAGTCATGTGAAGGATTACCTAGCATGAGCACGAGACCTGAGCTGCCAGAAAACTTCCACTCAAACCCACCCTCCCGTTGGCAACACATGCCAATCTGTCTCAACTGATCGCTTTTGGTCCAGTCATGTAAACGGGGGCTGAGATGGCCTGGACCACATACACTTTCCTAACAAAAATGTCTGAAGTAAACACTTGAAATGTGCAGTTCAGTCCAGCAGGTACATTTTCTTGGAAAAAGTGTTTTACTCTGGAATGTCCAGAGGAAGTCTGGGCCTTTTCCCCCCCAGTATATGACATTGTGTCCTCTACTCCAGCCCCCCCCCCCCCCCCTCCCCTCCCTACAGTGTATTCTCTGAACAATTATCCCATTATGTCATTAGAGTGTGCTGACTTCCAGCACCCCTCTGCCAAACGACACACAGACCGGGCAACACAAACTCCGCCAACAGGTCACAGAGTTTGCAAGTCAAACATCTCAATGTGTGACTGACCAGCGTCTCAAGAATAACCAGGGGTTAAGCTCATCAAAAGCGGGAGCATGAATGACATTCGCAAAGTGTTCAGCTTCAACCCAATTACACACGCCTGAAGCAGGTACCAAGGTCTTCAGGATAACCTTCCAGACAGCTTTGATGAATCAGGATTGGACACCCCGCCCAAAAAAAGAAGGTTGCTGCTCAAGAGACTTCGCACAACTTTGACATTTGAGAGTGTACTGTTCAAGAACTACTTGCACTAACAATATAACGAGATTACGTTAGTGTGTTAGTGGATGATGTGCGCAGTTAATAAAGTTAATAACTGCCAAACCGGTTTCCCCAAATATTCCTACCACAACAAACTGATGGTCCAGTGCAAGACTCGTCACACGCTCGGCTCAAAGAGAGCGATGTTTCCAATCGCATGTTCAGAATGTCAAACCTGCCAATGGAAAAAGTTGGGAAAAAAGGCACATCATCTCTCAGCACTAATCACGGGTTTGGTTCAAGTTAGTTAAGACCCCAGGTTACTTCAGTGGGGTGATGCCAGTCAACGTGATTTACGCAATATTCCTGACCAAAAACGTATCCCTCTACCGGACGATGCCTGTCCAGTGTGTGACTGATGTGAACCGTAGCACTGGCTGTGGAAATGAAGATGAAGGGCGAGATGACTGAACTCCAGACACAACAGTTACTTGAGATTCAGAGACTCATTTCATCTTTCTTCACTGGCGGTCGTGCAGCACGTGCCGGTGAAAGTGTGCCAACTGTTTCAGTCTTATTTCCATTTTTGCTATGAAACCAGGACAAGACTACTGGGAGAACAGATGGGGAAACAGCGGTATTACAACGGAATCTGCCAGATAATACTTCACATGCGCTTTTCTCTATAAATACTCACTCACACACACACACACACACACACACGTTGGTTTCATGTCTTATTGGTACATTCCACTGGTATCAGGATGATTTTTATTTTGTACAAACTGTATTTTCTCACTCTAAACCATCACTGAAAACTTTCTGCATTTTCAGTTTCAAAAAACATCACTTTTGGTTTTAATTTTTCCTCATGGGACCAAAAACATTCCCTCACAAGGACAAGGATTTCAGATTTCAGGCCATCTTTGTGAGGACATTTTATCCTTGTAACGTAGGATTTACCTGAAACACACACATTGCATTCAATCCTCCTAAACTAAATCTACCCATCACAGAAAACTGTCTGCGTTTTTAAAAAACACCACTTAATGATTTATAATCTGCTTTTCTCCTGGGAACCAAAAAATGTCCCTACAAAGACAAGAATTTTGGATATCGCCATCTTTGTCCCTGTAAAATAGGGTTTACCTGACCCTCACACACACACACACACACACACACACACACACACACACACACACAACACACACACACACACAAATATTTCCAAATATACTTAGAGCATCATGGCCACACCCACCAAGAGAAGATATGATAGTCATTTCCTGTGGCAGGAAGACATGGGCTGCTTTAATAAGAGTATTAGATTGTCCCTGAGGATGTGATTTAACAAGGAGAGACACAGAGACAAGACAACCACCTTCTACTTCTGCTGTCCAACAACAGAAACCGTCATCCTTTAAAAGAGTAGTTTACATCAGAAAGAAAAATGTACTTACCCTCATGTCAGTCAAATGTGTCTTGTTCCATTAAAGACAAAATTAGACGTTTTAAAGTCTTTAGATGTTTCAAGATGGCGGCACACGTGTTTCGTGCTTCATGAAGCTTTAACGCTGCTATCGGACTTTATGAAAGTGCTTTCAGACAATGACTTTATATTGCTGAGAGACTTAAACTTGGATTAGTTATTGAAAACTTCAAACACATTTAATGACATCTGTAATCTATTAAATGTGTCACAATTCATTAACTCTCCAACTTATTGTGGTTTTGTACTGCTTTGTAACTTTTGTCTTGTGCAGCCCATCATGACCAGGACATTGTCTCTCAACGGGACCTTCCTGGTTAAATAAAAACTAAAAACAAAGCAATGGCTGTCAAAAGAACAGAAAGAGAGAACCGTACAAATTGTACGTTGCATTTCTTCCTCCATCTTCTTGTGTAAAGAATAGACCCCAATAAAAACTTTTGAATGTAGCTCTCCAATCTCATCTGAAAGTCAGGCTTGGTGTGGCTGGTTGCATCAGGTTTTACACCAATGACATCAAACACTAAATATTTGACTATTTGAATATGCAGGAATGGAAACGAGAGTTGAGAGCTGCAGCCTGAAGGAGATCTGCTCCTCACACTAAGCCATCATATGACTTTAAAGACTTGGAATTAATCACACAAGAAATGTATACATAATTTTTTATGTTTTCATGGTGCTTTCTGAACTTGTGTTACATGGAAAACTACTTTTACGTTCCATGGAAGAAAGTGCAACAAGAGTGAAACGCCACAATTACACACTGAGACCAGTTTCACACCGGTTTCATCTTAAACGAGGACATTGGAACAAACGGGTCAGCAATAAAGTAGCTATTTTGTAGAAATAAACATTAGTACTCAAAAACTGCATTCAGGTTTATTTTTTGTAATTTGCTTTGATATTTTGTTGTTACAAAATGTGACATTTTTAAGTGCGAGTCAAGTGTTGAGAGACTTGAGTCGCTGTGCAATTACTTTGGTGCATGCGTTGCCTTACATGGATAAAGCTAAATGCCTTACGATGCATGTTTTGATTATTTAATCAAACCGACTGCACTGGAATCTCTGACCGTCTAAGACATATTATGTAATTACTTGAATAATACAAAGAAAAGTGAAAATAAATTTTATTAAAGCATTGGGACTAAAAGGCTCCTTTGATTTTTCTCCTCAAAAACTCAGCTCAGCTCTTTCCAAAACCTCCGCTTTTCCAGACGAACGTGGAAATTTAGTTGATCCTTGATCACGATCACGGCAGACGAGCGAAGATCATTCTGTGCTGATTTCATCTCATATTTAATGTTTTTATAAAACGTTGAATCACAAAAATGATTGAATATATTTTGAGGCAAAGGTCTTAATGATTATGAGTTTCTATCAAAGTAATTAAAGCAAAATATTTTCAATAGTGGATGAATATGTAAAAGTATTGAGTTTGGAGCGAAAGACAATAATTAAACTATAATAAACAGTTTCTGACATTTACATTTGTTGACATGGTAGATTCAGATGGGAAACATCATACATAAAGTTTGGTGTCTCAGAGATAATTATCCGTTTGGTTATTTACTATTATTAGCTTATATAACACTGTATCACACACTTATAAAAGGACAGTAAGAAATGATGTTAGCATCAGTTGGATTCATTTACAGTGATACCTCGGTTTACGAGCGACTTGGTATACGAGCAAATCGGTGTACGAGAAAAATGTTCCCTCATCCACGTGCATTTTTTGTGTGGGAAAGTCCTAAAGCTCAGCATATTTGTGCGCATTTTTACAGGAAATATCCCAATGACAGCCTCTCATAACACAGTCACGAGGTTCCAGCCCCTTTATCACCCCTTAACTCATTCGTTCTATCAGCTTTGCTCGGTTTGGTTCATCATTCACCACAGTGATACTTTTAGAAGTGATTTACAGCGGTTTTACCTCGTGTTGTTAACATTAATTAATTGTGATTGCTATTGTTCACATAGTGAAATATACACGTACAGTACCTCTAAGCAGTAGCTGTCACGGTTCATTGTCTCCTAGTTCTGCCTGTGTTTGTGTGTGTGTGAGTGTGAGAGAGCACTGACACACCTGATTCTCATATCATCTGCCTATTTAGTTCACTTCTCTCCACTCTTGACTTGTCAAGTCCTTCGTTCGCGGCTCCCGTGTGAGAAACACCTCTGGATTATCACTTTGTTTGTTTTCTGCACTATTAGAATAAATTTACTCATTTGCACTTGAATCCTTGCTTTCCCCGCTCCCCCCTCCACTCGCCTCCTCCATGCACGCTGCTCAAAGCTGAAGTGCATTACAGTAAATTGTACTTTTAAAAGTACTTTTAGAGTTTAATTGTCAATTATTAATTAGTATTTATATGAGATCTTAATGGTTATAATTTTAACAGTAATTAATAGGGTAAAAGCAAAAAAATATTTAAAGTGGGCATTTATGGTCGTGTGGAACGAATCAATTGATTTTTAGTGCATTCTTATGGGGAAAATTGTTTTGGTGTACGAGCATTTTGGTTTACAAGCTCGCTCTTGGAACGAATTAAACTTTTAAACGGAGGTATTACTGTAAATTAATTGAAATTACAGATCATTCTGATGAGCTCTGTATCGTTACCAGCCATGAAAAAGCAAACTGGAAATAGCAGTTGTACGCTCACTTTTAAAATTAAATTGAAATGTGTTTGGCCACAATTATGTGAAAGAGAATGTGGTTTTCATGTTTTATCATGATTCATATTGACAGTTCATGTTTAAATGTTCAACCACCCACTATATAAACACAAAACTTCTGAACAGACAAAAGAATGTAGGTTTTGGACTGACTTTGCTTTACTGTAAACAAAAAATGTAATTCTGGGCAATGTGCCTTGCACAATCTCTATTATGACATGCGGAGATCAAATCCAAACACTGTGTGCTTATTCTGTAGCTCAGCATCATATTATATTGACGAGGGCACTGGACACAGACAGGCCATGGCTTCAGGCTTTAAAGGAAGAGTTTGTTTGATGTGAAATACATTCTAATAATCCAGTCTGCATGATCATTGCCTATTATTAGTATTCCATTCATGGGTTTATCTCCCCTAGAAGTGTAAACATCTAAAGATTGAGAGCGTCCGCTTAGACCTGTCAGTCTCTTTTCAGAGTGTGAGTTTGGGGTGTGGCTACTGCAGTGGGCGGAGCCAGAAGGTGTTTAGCTGTTGTGGGACCATGACTGCCGCGTTACATGGGACAAGACATTCAGCTTTGGTGACAGGAGTGAGAGCTGCATTTAGACCGTCAATGATTAAACAGATCATGAAAACGTCAAAGCGAAGCATGAACTACAGAGGACGCTTTAATATCATCATGCACCTGTTCAGAAAGACCAATGCTAGTTTAGTCTGATGTTTCGATCGCCTTAACTAGTTGCACCTAATGCATGAACTTGGAGTGTGACGCTCATGTTCGCACTAGATAGTGTTGGCTACTCATTTACTTACTCATGACGCATAGCAACACAGCTAAAAGTATTCCTAATATGTTGGGCCTTTTTTTTGAAAGTAGCTTTACTTTCACCTGTTGAGAAATGCCTTTACAAGCACCTGCACGAGCTGGATTTGCCATGTTTGAGTTGGGGGAGACACAATGCGTGAAGGGGGCGTTTACAATATATGTTTTAGTGTTGCAGAAACTACATATTTCACCTTTAAAAGGAGGATTTTGGGAGTACAAAAAAAAAGTACATTCATCTAAATCCTCAGCAGTCAATCATCAGCTTTGACCACACTGTTTTAGGCCACAGAGTCCCTGATCCAGTCCATTACTAGCAGACATGCATCACTTTCTCAAGTCCTTTTACACAGTTTATACTCCAAGAGACTTAACATACACAATGGAGTATCAAGCGTCCCTTTAATTAAATCTGACCGCTCTGTCCTCTAAAACCAAATCACAGTCAACCGATCAATTTCCATAAATCCCTCAAGTTTGTTCAACCTCTGAACATGCAAAGTGCAAGCCATTAGACTAAATAAGTCTACGGCATTTCAAAGACTTAGGAGTGTCTCAGACCAGGATAATGGTTGAACTTAAAGGAATATATTTGATTATGTCTGGATCTATATAACATATCTACGCATGCTGTTGATTGCCATGGATAAATTAGACTCAAACCAGTCATCAAAAATGAACTGAAGTCAAGTAATGGCCAATGGAAGCCAGGCGGGCCGTTGAAGACAGGAGTTTTCAAACTTTTGAATGCCAAACACCGCTTGATTATGATCCCCTTGCGGAAGACCCTCCTTCCAAAAATATTAAAGCAGGTACATTTATACAGTGCAACACAATGATCAATAAGACATTACAAAAGAACTAAAACAAATTTATAAAATATTGGGTTTATCCGGTTTTGTTGATGAATCAAAAAAAGAATACACACATCCTAAATCGCTCTCATATTGTTGTCAGATTCAAATGTAGACTACATAAAGAGAGAAGCGGGGTGAAAAATTATTTGGGATTGAACAACTAAACCAATTGTGGGAGCAGCCGTATCATGTGTGGGGATCAACAGCATGGCAGATGCTTTCTAGAAACCCCAAATATTCCTTTAAATCAGCCTTACAATCCAAGAACAGTCTCCATTCATAATCTGCTGTCAGAAAAGAGTTTAGGAAAATCTCGAAGGAACCAGCGGTGAATTAGTCTTTCGGGTTCTGACATCATACCTGCTCCACTCTATTGGTGTCATTTTTTACACAACACTTCCCTGCCATTGATTCTTTTTTTCGCCTTCCATGTTTTCATTTGGTAAGAGGGCGCTATTACGTATCTTATGAAATAGTACAGCATCCCCGGATCCAAAAACAAGTGGAGAAAAAGATCTGTGTAAACCAGGAGCGGACAGACATTGCTTACGCACAAGTGAGATCAAACATGCGTGATGTAGATGCACAGCCTTGGAAACCAGCTGACATATTCACTTCCACCATTCAATCAATACAATCAAGTCCTGGCTGTGTTGAACATCCTCATTCGCTTCGGAAATGTCATATTATATCATCTGTGCCTTATACTCAAACACATTTTACCACATTTCATTCTGCAGATTTCCCCCAAAAGCAGTGCAGAAAACACTACATGACTTAGCATTTTCCCTCTGGCATTCCCTTGATGACATGTTTAAACACAAACCTGATGCCTGTTAGTCTGACGTACTCCATCTCCAGCTGAATGAGCCTGCTGGCTACATCATGCCAGCATTAATGCCCCCTGCGACGTCCCGCTGCTGGCAGACGCCAAAGAGCCGCTGTGTAACTCTTTCCGTGTCAAAGCAAGCATTCCTGCATGCAAAGCCACCAGACCACCATCACAGCGACTCGAATGATGCATTAATATTGCCTACACATAAACATAGCAGTCGCTCACGCAGACAGACAGGTGGCGAGACAGACGTCTGTGTTGCCTGCAGCAGCTGACACGCACAGATCCACTTACCATCCCGGAGAATGCTGATACACACTGGCTCGGCTCAGCAAAACCACCACAGCACAAGATGAATGAATCCTCACACACACACACACACACACACACGCAGAAACTGCACAAGAGTGCATGAAGTTCAGAGGGGCTGCAGTGGAGAGAGAGACCAAATATGCCCCACACAATGGACTTCAGGAAATACCAGACGCAGATAAACGGAGGATATGGAAGTAGCGGAGGGGAAGCGTCTCTGTGGGGAAAGAAATCAAGACGTTCTGTCTGGAGAACATCTCAAAATCCATTTTGACTCAATGTTATCATATATTTCGGAGTGAAAAGAAGATCTAGCCTAAAATCTAAAATCTAGTGATTTTATCTAACGTCCGGTACGAAGGAACGAAACAATCTATTGATTGGTTGCTGTGCTTGTCTGTCTAGCAGCTCATCTGGTCTAAGCGGGCGAAGACTTCTACAGCACCAGTCGTGAACACTGCCAGAAACACTGGTCAAGTCACTTCACAAAGGAATTTGTCATTTGTCACAATATGTCATTTTTCATATTTTCAGTTTTACATCTGATACTGCAAACTCTTTTGATTCTCTGGTAGATGGGCCAAATCCCATTTAACGGTTTAACTTCATCACCAGTGCTCTGGAGAGTCAATGGCGGACACGTCCAGTTAGGATCTGATACTACAAGACTTCTATCCGAGTCTGAAACAATCACGGTCTACAGCAGGGTTTTACAATCCTGCTCCTCGAGGCCCATCGTTCAGCTCCAACTTGCCTCAACACACCCGCCTGGAAGTTTCTAGTACGCCTAGTAAGAGCTTGATTAGCTGGTTCATGTGTGTTTCATTGGGTTGGGGCTGAACTCTGCCGGACGGTGGCCCTCCAGGAGCAGGACTCGACACCCCTGCTCTACACTACAGGCTGCAGTCGGCAAAGACGGTCCAAATAATTTCTTGCAGAAAGAATGTTAGAGAAAGTGGCATTATGACTCATGAAAGTCTCACAAACCCATGAAATGTTTACAAGCACAATTGTCTTTTATTATGCTGAAGTATTTCATTCAACAGGACATATTGTCTTTTATAATAGCTAATATCCTTCCATTTAGGCCCAGTACAACATTAGCAGTTTCCTGTTGGTAATCGGTGGCGAGTGCTTTAAGGAGGAACAACAATCCCATTATAGCTGAGCATTTGATTAGACATTTGTGAGGTATACAGCCTGAGCAGGAGGTCATGCCATTATTATTTTACACTGTTAATTTGAAATGCGTATACAATAATGCCTTGAGATATGAGCGTCCCGACATATGAGTATTCTGAGATACAAGCAAGCCTTCAAGCACAGTAAATAATTGAGATACGAGCATCTTACAGATGCTAAGCATCTCCCGCGAGTCTTCCTGTGGTGTGTGTTTTACTCATTTATGGGTAATTGCATATGATCTCCACTAGAGGCAGCTTGGTTTTACAGCGGGGGTTACCGGGGGCAACGAGTGATTCACCAGTATTAAGCTGGGAGCAGCACGAGTTATGAGTGTTCAATAATAATACATATGAGCTTCTGAGGCATGTAGTTTATCCAATTCAGAACACGGGAAAACGCACTACACTTCTGTATTGTGTTTGTTATCTACGTAATCTACTTAATCCCTCTCTCCTCCTCCGCACATGCCGTCATTAGCTGCTACTGTATCGTCTGTCTGGAAGGCAAGAACTCAATTAAAACCACATTTTATTTTATAATCACAGAATCCTTATAAACTATAATTTTTGTGTTTGTGTGTGTGTATGTCTCTATAGTAATTAAAACATGTTTCCATTGTTATTAGCACTATTAAGGGAGTTTTTTTAGGGGGCCGGATCTGATTAATTTGTTTTCTCTTATTTCTTATGGGAAAAATGATTTGAGATACGAGCAACTCGAGTTATGAACTCATACAGGAACGGATTATGCTCGTATCTCAAGGCATTACTGTATCTGTTAAAAGTTTATACAGTAGTACCTCAAGATACGAAAGGCTCAACTTACGAAAAATCCAAGTTACGAAAGCAAAGACGAAATTTTTTTACTGCTCTACATACGAAAAGTTTAAGATACGAAAGGTTTCTGAAAGTCCGAGATTCTCCCCATAACAATTTTGAAACTCACGCCGCACGCCGCCATCTTAGTTATAGTAGACTCGCCACCATCCTCCTGCTATCCCATTGGTTCCTGATGCTAGCCAAGCCATGAGATCCTTCTCTCTAATTGGACAGCGTCCCTCCCATCATGCATCTTCTATACGTACGTGCTGCCGTGCTTTAGCTCAGCCACTCCGCACCCCAAACTTTACATTTTGTATGTGTTTTCGTAAAGTTAAGTGTACGTACGTACCAGTGGCCTGGGCCCCCTCATTTACATGTCCGGCCCCCTCAGATTTTCAATTGTTTAAAATCGCTGTGAAATTGTTTAAAAATCGACTGTGAAAACTAAAGTGAAAGCACATATCGCCCGCCGCACAAGACGATCGCAAAGCTGTACCGTGCTGCACCACAACCAGTCGTGGCTGAGAGGTTAAGTCGAAGGAATAGAAATCCATTGGGGTTTCCCCGCGCAGGTTCAAATCTTGCCGACAACGTTATGCTCAGACACCCCTGGTACGTTATCTGCCGTTTGTCCTCCTCCTCCTCTGCCGCCACTTTCGGAGATAGCCTCACTCGAAAGGTAAGCTTCGACTTTTTACGTTATTTCATTGTTTATAGGTCAATTTAGCTTTATTATGAAATTTAATGGGGTGTTTTTGGAGGGCTTGGAACGGATTAGCCATTTTACATGTAAAATGTGTTCCAAGATACGAAAAACTCATTATACGAAGACCGCCTCAGAACGGATTAATTTCGTATCTCGAGGTACCACTGTATTAGGACAAATATAAGAACAAAACTCTTTGATTTTGTGGGATCTATAATACTCTTATTCAAAAACTACACACTCAAGCTCTTTACTGAAATAATGTGAAAAGTACACACAGCACTATTTCAGCAATTACCGGAAGTTCTTGTCTTGGGAACAGCCTCGATTAAATGCGGTTCATCGTTGCCAAAGATCACAGTCGGGATATGGAAAGAGCATTTAAAAGGACATTTAAGCAACCAACAGAGCACTAACCTTCAGTGGGGCCAACTGCCGAGTGACATTTCACAAGCGGTGGCATAACACCGCTGGATAATTACGGGTAATGAGGCCTGATCCATGTTCATTAGCTTAGAGAATACATCCATGACACCATTACAAACAAGCATTCAGAAACAAAGACAGATTTGTGTTAAAACCCACTGTGACAGCGCTCCGGCTTCTGTGAGTGGTTTACAGAAGTTACTGTGAAGTCGCAGGTATTTTTGTTGTGGTTTGCAAAAGTCAAAAGCTCAGAGTTCACAGTCTGTAATGCTCTGGACTCTATAAGGCTTGATGCTCGTGATCTTTACTTGAGGTCTGGGTCTTTGATAGAGCAATTGGAAGTGCTTTGCTTGCGTTAGTTGCCTTTACTGTTTAACCTCATTCCTGTGGTCTATCGGTCTCTCTACCTTGAAAGTTTTGAAGTACTCAGAATCATACATTTATCTGAGATGAACGTTAAAATAACAACCTTTGAGAGAAAACATTTCCGAGATGAATGCCGATCATTTACAAGCTCTTTAAGTGTTGAGGATTGTTTTTGTTTCCAACCCAGAAATGAAATGTATGAATTTTTGTGAATATTAATAGCGCATAACTAGAACGAAAAGCATTACCTTTTGAATACGCCTGAATAGAGTTTTTTAATATTATAATTTTGTTAACAATTTTTGCTACTAATGCCAAATATAGGGGGTCAATTTAAACTTTTTCACTTGCGGTGATTCACTAACTCGACTTCCCACTGATGTTGTGTAATTCATGGGGGATAGCGGAGGAAGTTATGTCAGAAGACAGGTTTCTTCTGAACATGGAGAAGTGGGAAAATTATGTGATGAGTGAGATAAAAAGAGTAATCGGATACTTTTGTGATGTGGGAAGTGAACACTTCACGACAGATCACAACACCAGAGACCTACACGAGGATGTAGGACTGTGCCATCAACACAGAAAACCAGTGGAAAACAGCTCCATCTACGTGAAAACAAACCGGATCTGTGTGGATGTCATAATTCCTGTCTTCCCAAATCAGTCAAACTTTATTTTACCGTCCTGTTCCACATAGTCATTACAATAACCTTGTACTAACCCTGAACTTATCTCCAAACCAACTTTTACCCATGTAGTTACATTATATTAAGTGTAGAGAATTGAATTGACAAGTGAAGGTCAAGTATGGCAAGCCGTATTCTGAATTTGTCCTCTGCATTTAACCCATCCAAGTTAGTGCACACTCATTAGGAACACACACACACACACACACACACACACACACACACACACACACTTGGAATTGAACCCATGACTCTCTAATCATTAGGCCACAACTGCTATTACACAGTACTTTCTTAACCCTTTCACACATAAGTTTAAAATATTCTAGCTGACCCCCAGCGAGAGTTTAAGGCAGCCAATATTTTTTATTATGTCCATGGCGGAGCATCATGCTTGTCACGTGACGCACATCAGCCACCATAGCGCTGTATGACTGATGATTTGCTTTTATTTCCTACATCAACTACCTTATATTCTGATTCAGAAACATGTGTAAGTGAATGCGTTTTGTAATTTAAAACCTTTATAATGATCATGTTTCCTGATCTATAACATTGCCTCAAGGGGAACACTGGTAACTGACGCTAGAGACGTTAGTGTCCTTGTATTCTCCATGCCAGAAACAGCGGGTTGAATGCCGCTTGGAGCAGGGCAAGAAGAAGCGGAGGGGTTACACCAGCAGCACAGCAAATGGCCCCACGAGAGGCCGTTTTTAACCGCACACTGATAAATGCATCAGCAGCAGAAAATAAAATCTTTGGAATTCACCACATCACAGGAGAATATATTCCATGGCCACTTGCAAGAGCTGAATTTTTCGAGGTGACCTCCGCCTGAATTCTCAGGCTAACTCTAAAAATAACCCAAATATCTCCCAAGATGCACTGCCTCGCTCTGACCAACCAAGTTCAAAAGAAAAACAATACCGCTTCCTCTCTTTCGGTCCCAACACTTCTGACTGGCGTTACAGGCATTCAGGAGGTTTTGCCGGTGGATGCGTGTAAATCATAAACGCTCAGTCTCACATATGACTGAAAGCCAAATAAACAGACAAAATGTTTTTCCATTTCAAGCACTTGATTTCTTCCAACAAAAAAAAACAGTGATCAAGTGACACATGATGCAGTTCTTCCCGAGGAGAAATTAAAAAAAAATATGTAAATGATTGATACATTTTCATATTTTCCCTGCCATTTCTTTTAATTGAGGACAGCATCAAACAGCTTTTACTCATAACATGTCTCAGTTCTGAAAGTTAACATTCTGAGTGAACAATAGAATATGACAAAAATGTAGAGCTAGATTTTATCCAGGGGATTTAATTAGTTGGTATAAAGTGGCTGTTTTGCAGTTAGTAGAAGAACTACAAAGTAGCTTTATTTGCAGGACATCAAGGTTAAAGGTCAAGTTCATCCCCCAGAGCATTTCCACTTATCCCAATGGTGATACTTCTCAAATGTAGCATTGTTACATTTACGTAACCTTTATTACATTAACCAGCATGAAATTACTGTGTTAACTAAAATTTGTGGTCATTGTGAGGCCTAAGTGAAAAACTTTATTTAGGCAATTTCAAAGATATAACATCTTATATGTTATATAAAAGAAACCCTTTCTAACTGTGCACTAAGACAACAAATGTATATTCAAACAAACTACCCGTCCCAGAGGAGGGGAAAAAGTTGCCAGATAGCACCACCATTTTTGATCTTATTCACAAAACTTTCATGGCCTCCATAACATTTTGTTGTATGAATATATAAACAGTCAATAACTTCTTATTCACTAGTTTTTTCAACCAGAGATTCTGTCCTCTTTCAGAAGATGCGTAATAGCGCCCTTGTATAACAGTGAAAGATTATTGCTAAAATAAAAGAAACAAACTTGTCAATGGCTGGGAAAGAGTTAAAAACGTCGATTTCTCATTTCAGTCTGAAAACAAATGATTAAAAAAGCCTCATGAGTCTAAACGAGCAATTTCTGCCTACCTGCAGAACGTCTAGTAATTCCCTAATGGAGGAAACAGAGACGTTACGTCAGATTGACGTCATGAGGTCTTGCCTGGAAGCCCAATCACCTCCAAGTGGTGGAGAGCTGCTCTGAGCTTCTGAAGTTTTGCATGCGATCTACGTAAACGCGTAGTGTGTGAACGGGACACAGCTACAGGTGGTCTGGGACTGCTTCATCTAGGGAAAGCACTTGCAAGTTCACCACCTGGTGGGAACGTTGGGCACGAATCCAGGCTGGGGTCTCAGGACAATGTGAGACAGGGTCAGCCCGAACTCATGGCATGATGACGAGGTTGTGCTTTCCCTCAACGACAAGAAGACTGAGAGACAGCTTGCTGTGGCTTGGTGGCAGAGTCATGCAAGATGTGACTTATCGCCTCTGTCGAGGACTTTGCCCAGCAATTTACGGCAGTCCAGAAGCAGGCATTGTCACCAAAGAGTTGAGAATGCTAACTTTTTCAGTCTCTTTCATCTAAACTAGGTCCAACCTGGAGCGTTCCTGGACCACTAGAGTGGACATCGTCTGGCCAAGAGCCTAGGCTGTGAAATTTGGCAGTCTCTGTGCGCAGTTCCTGCAACAACCCCAGCTCAGAACTACCCTTGTGTAGCTCTTTGAGAGTTGTTGCCTGATAGATCTGATGGATCACCATGGCATGTAGGGTGGAGGTTTGTGCGCGATTACAGCCGCTCATGGACCGGTACCATTTGATCCACGGACCGGGGGTTGGGGACCACTGTCTTAGTGCTAACCAGACACGCGGCTGTACTATGTCAAGCGGTGGAGGGCTCTGTAGCAACAGACGGGACTCGTGCCTCAGTATTAAAAGGAGTCGTGACCGCAATGCCAACATGGACATGCTCTCGCAATGCTTTCTCAGCGCACAGTTTGCCCAGGCACGCAAGACAGCGACCATGGCCGTCAGAAGAAGTCACTAATTCACATCCAGAAACAGACGGAAAGACTTTAAGGGAAACTGCTTTTGAACTGAAGTGCCGAGGGGTGAAACGCTGCACTCTAAGTGCATGGGAACTGGATGTGTAACACCACTGCATGCGCTCACACCGGCAGAGAGATCCCCCGACAAGCCAAAACCACTCTGCTTTGAAGCAAAATATGAATGAAGTGAGTATGCCTTGAGGGGGAATAACCATCCATATGACATTTACCTGATTAGGTCACAAACTATAACTAATGAGGTTTCATTAACATAGCTTAAGAGGAGCATTTTCAACTGATTTATCCAATCAAATCTTGATTAGCCATTGTTAATTACACAAATACATACAGTCACACATTTGACTCTGCTATGTTCCTCAACCGTTTTCAGCATCCCTCCACCACCCCGACTCCTCACTCTTGGCTTGTTCCTACCACAGCCAAGAATACAGGGGGAGTACTCTGGGTTCGGGCCAAATACCAAGCTCAGAGCCCTCTCCTCAGACAGCATGCCAAATACACATACCATTGACTCCATCCAACCTATTTAATGTGAACTCGTGAATTACCAAGTTAGGGTTTTCTGTTGTTTGTTAATTAATCTTAACCTCAAAATTATGATCCTCTAATGAGAAAATTATTTTGAACTGTTAGCTACATCTAACAGCTAAATGAAAACCATCTATAGATGTATACAACACATTAACAGGATGAGGTCCTTAATTGCATCTAAACACTTAACCAACTGAATTGAACAGAAAAGTCGACAAAGATTAAGTCAAAAAGAATCAAATCAAAATGTTTTGGCTGCAAGTAGCACATAATCAGCTAGAGATGATCAAATACAGAAACCCAGAGGGAATGAATACTAAATCAACGGAGCATCAGCCTTACTTCAGCAGATGAAGCATGATCTAGCAGCTCGTCTGAAGTATCCAGCATCATCCGCTTTGTCCCGATGCACTGCTGCAGAGAGCTAAATGACTCTTCACACAATCCCCTTCAATTAGTTTCCACGTCGCCGGCTCAGATTTGCAGAGGCTTTAGTAACCACGGCAGATTTCAGGGCTCTCTTGCTGATTACTACTCACTCTACTCTAGCTGAGCGATAGGAGCCGCCGCCCCCCCAACCCCAACCCCCCCGTAGCCTGCTAGTGTGCAGAGCCACCCTCAGGCTCGGGCATAATAGCTGAACATTACCTAACTGGAAACCAGCCAAATGATTACATAATCAAGCTTGATAACTTGGGCATATAAATCAACTATACACTGGATCTTTCTTCAGCAGATAATGAGCACTTGCTGTTTTAGCCATTGCCTGTGAGCTAATATGTGGTTGCTAATGTTCTCGTTAAGTGTTAAGCACAAGTCTGTGCTACTACATGCATGTTCTGGATGATTGGTAGGGTGTTCTGAATGGTTTCTAGGGCATTTCTAGATGTTCACTGGGGTGTTTTCTAGAGCAATATTATGTGGTTGCAGGGTGTTCTAGATGCTTTCTAATAGGGTTGTCCCCTAATAAATCGATGAGAAGAGGCTTCATAAATCCAAGATTTTATTAGTTGGCTATTAGTTTGTAAAAGGAAAAAAGCAAGAAAAAAAAAAGTGTCACAGGAAGTGAGGAAATCACGCAGTCCGCGATGGACAGATTGTTAATGGCGGGCTCTTGCTGTAATTACAGGATGTGTAGAAAATCCAGACGTTTGGTTTTCATCCATCGATCTCATTTTTCATTTGAAACATGCAAGTAGCAGCAACTTTACATAGACCTTGCTCTAATGTTAACCTAGATAAATATGGAGTGTGGAAGCTGAAGTATTACGCGTTTTCTGTATGACAACTTAAAATACTCAGTTGTCACATGGATAAGAGTAATACATTACTCCAAACTGTAAAGTGTCTTTTATTTGTGGACACTCATAATAAACAACAAAATGTTGTACTCTGGTAAAATAAAGAAAACAAACAGGATGAGCTTTCTGCTGTCTCAGTCTCCCTGAACTGCAACGCATCACATAAATTGACAAAACTCAACGAATACAGTAATACCTTGAGATACGAGTGTCCCGAGTATTCCAAGATTCAGCAAGCCTTCGAGTACATGTTTTGCTTTGAAATACGAGTACCGTATTTTCACGCATATAACCCGCGGGTTATACCAGATTTTACAAACCCCACAGGGGGGTGCGGGTTATATAAGGGTGTGGGCTATATCACACATTTTTTACACAAAGTAATATTTCAATATATGCGTTACGTCCTTAAGGACGTAAGGGTTTTTTTGCGGTATTTTCTTTCTTGCGAGGGTTGTTGTCTCTGGCGCCTGTACTATCACTCTGACAGCTGGCCTGTCAATCATGCAAGACGACGTGATTGGCTGTGCTGCATGAGGGCGGGCTCTTCTCATCTCATCCGATGATCAACACCTGTAGAATCGCTTCTTAAGGGACGAGCTGCTGCACAGCAGCAGACACTGCTTTTTCTTTTTCTTCTGATTTGATTCTGACTTGTTTGTTTTCTTATTGTTTGAATTTTGCGCACAAGCACTGTGTACCAACCCTGAACCGTTATGGATTATTGACGTCATGCGAGCAACATTCGAAATGTGAACTTACACAAAAAAAGTTCATAAATCTATGGGTGTGGGTTATACCAGCAATTTTTACACGGCTCCCGCGGGTTATATGAGGGTGCGGCTTATCTGTGGGAAATGCGTGAAATATTTGTGATATGAGCAGGTGTTCGACACTTGGTGTTCAAGCACTCGGAGCAGCTCAAGCTCCTCATTTATGGGTAATTGCATATGATCTCCACTAGAGGCAGCTTGGTTTTACAGCGGGGGTTACCGGGGGCAACGAGTGATTCACCAGTATTAAGCTGGGAGCAGCACGAGTTATGAGTGTTCAATAATAATAAATATGAGCTTCTGAGGCACATTATTGTGCATGTAGTTTATCTAATACATAACACGGGAAAACACACTACACTTCCGTATTGTGTTTGTGTTATTTACGTAATCCCTTCCTCCTCCTCCTCACATGCCGTCATTAGCCGCTACTATATCGTCTGTCTCGAAGGCAAGAACTTATATCACAGGAAATCTTATCTATTATAATGGTTTTGTGTGTGTGTGTGTCTCTATAGCACTAAAAAACATGTTTTTTTCCCTTATTATTAGCACTAATAAAGGAGTTTAGAGGGATTTCTTAAAGGAAAAATTATTTGAGATATGAGCAAACCGAGTTACGAGCTCGTCCTGGAACGGATTATGCTCGTATCTCAAGGCATCACTGCACTTGCCTAACAAACGTGAGAAATGTATCCGTATGTAATCTGAATGAACGGGGCGATTCTCTCTATAGATGAATATAGATGTTGATTGTACCACAGAAACTAAGATTTAGCAAAGTCAAAGTCTTTGCAGTCAACACTGAATCAATAAAACAAATGTATTAATAAACAAAATGTCTCCTTGCTTTTTTTCCTACACAATATTTACTTTACTTTTGCCAGTGCTTTGTGGGTAGCTTTATGTGCGCGCTTGAGCATGGCTATAGGCTATAAATATGTACACACCCAGTACATATTTTATTAGTTAAATTAAAATAAATGTGCGATTAGTCAACTAATGGCTTAAATGAATTGACTACCAGTCGAGGAAACATCTTGACTCTCTTTCTAGTGTGTTTCTAGGGGGTTACTTTTTTTAATCTAATTTTTGAAGCAGAAAAGGTGGAGCGACAACAATGAAGGATGAAAGAGGACCAAGCCTGGGCTTTGTGGTGCGTTGTGTTTCAGTCGTCCATAAGGAGCTAAGGCTTTTACTTTTGTTTTTGTCTTGTTTGTTAGTGTTTAAACCTCCTCCTTCTTGGAAGAACATACTTCATTGCAAGTACTTAAGGGGAATATCTGCAGCAATTATACACAGGCATTTTTGCTTTGGGTTACCGGGATTAGAATGTCAATACAAATGAATTAGCAGGTCAGAGAGTCAAGCGCATCTGTGAGTCCAGTTGTCAGTCTGCCGAGAGGCTGAAGAACGGTCTGAATCACACACAGCTGGATCATATATCTGGAAGTTGGTTAGTTCACTGGAGTGTGTTTGTTTAGCCGTTAAGAAATGAATGAATCGGAAGTTAGGGATCCTCATATCCTGACAGGAAGCTCACGAGGATCTTAATTGTTTGGTTCTTCCAGGTCAATGAGGACTTTATTAACTTTATATTATTTTTTGATCTATACAAAACTATTGTGTGTGTGTGTGTGTGTGCTTTAACTTGATTGCTTTGCTTCTGATTAAAATGTAACCCTTTAAATGTGAGCACTCTACTAGATTCAATTAGGGCAAATGCGAAGTAATCAAGTACTCAAATAGTTTTTGCCGTTCATGTCACTGAAACTGTAGTTTCCAGAATGTTTTGCATGGGACTTAATGGGGAGAGTAAAAATGCTGGAATAAAATGCATACGACTAAGCTGTGGGAAGCTCAGACACTAAACCCCAAATGTGATTAAGCCTGATAAAGTTGATTAGCCTACAAGCAAACCCTTCTGTTTGATGCAAACCCAACACCATAAACCCATCAAAACCTTCAATACCTTCAGAAGTCTAATAAAAATGTTTAGAGTTGGAGTGACTCTAATGTGAGACTGCAGACTATTCCCTCTCTTGATCACTCCTTCGCTTAAACCTGGTCCTGTGAACAGTTAAATCCAAGACCTCGCAGTCCTGCGGGACTCGTCCACCTGTGAGAGCTCGGACAGGTAGGAGGATGCCAACCCATTCAAGGACTTGTATACAAATACCAAGAGCTTAAACTCAATTTTGTACTGGATTGGCAACCAGCCCGGAGAAAACAGAAAAGAGAGATGTGATCCTACTTCCAAGCCCCCGCCAGAAGCCTAGCGAAGAAATGCAATCGGTGTAATGCTGTTTGACAAGCAACCGCATCAGCCAAGCCTCGCAAACACAAAACGTATGGTTATTAGTTATTATGGTCTCAGTTATTAAAGGAAAGAAAAGGTTTAAGCTTAGCAAATAGTCGTAAAATTAAAAAAAAAGGCTGAATGTATGGATTTATAAGGTAATTTATCTTAATTTATTTAAGGTATTGTCGAAGAGTACCTTTTTAAACAGCCATGATGGAAACCATGATTGGTAGGTTTACAATCTCAGATTTCATTTCTTGGTCTCCATGAGGAAACCAGCTTACAAATCATAGTAAGTGATGCAGTTTGAAAATGTGAAAACACAATGTTTTCAGTGATGGGTAGGTTTAGGGGTAGAGGAGAGATTTTACAGTGTGTAAAAATCATTGTCTATGGACTGTCCTCATAAAGCATGAAAACGTGTGTGTGTGTGTGTAGGTTCAGCTATACTTATGAGGGTCAAATGTCCTCACTTATACAGTGAAACAAATGAAAACACAAGGTAGGTGTGTGTGTGTGTGTGTGTGTGTGTGTGAGAGAGCTGACATGAAGGGAAGGAAACAGGAGCGCTTTGATCGCTGAATGGAAAACACATGTTAGGCCTCTCACACACTCCTGTCACATCTTCATTCATAAAAGAAAACATTTCTCTTAGATTTCTAGAGTCATTTACAATAAGCAGTAGCAGTTGATGATGCAGTACAGTACAGTAAGTGAAATGATGCAACAGCACATTCTGCCGTCTGATAATGCTGATTCATGTGAACCAGTACATCATCATTCATCTGCTGCAGTGTTTGATCAAACTAACAAACATTTATAACAAATATTTACAATGCAAGGTTACACTTCTATACAAATATGCATTTATTTATGGAGCTGCCAGCTGTACAAACAAAGGAACGTTACAATCTGAAATGTATAAGATGAATATGAAATGCTGTTTCACAGTAATAAGGTTTCATTTGTTAACATTAATGTCCTAACCTGTGCAGTTTATGAGTTAAAGTCTGTGTTTCTCTTTGTCAACATTGGTTAATAAAAATCCAGCTGTTTATTGTTTGTTCATGTTCATTCACAGCGCATTAACTAATGTAAACACATACAACTTTCATTTTAATAATGTATTAGTAAATTTTGAAATAAACGAACTAAGATGAATAAATGCAAAAAAGTGCAGTTTATTATTAATTCATGTGAACTAATGAAAGCGTATTGTAGTGTTGACATGAAAACACTGAGAAGAGCAGAGAGTGCATTATTACTCATCTCAAACTCTCTACACCAGGGGTGTCAAACGTACGGCCCGCGGGCCGGTTCCGGCCCGCCAAGGGGTTCAGTCCGGCCCGGGAGATAAATCTGCAATATGAAAAAAATTATTTTAATTTTCGGCTGAACTAACAGCAGATGGCAGCACTGAGCTTCAGGCTCTGAGTGGCGTTTAGTTCCGTGTCCGTGGCAACCTCATCATCGAAATATCTTCGTCAAAAAAGAGAAAAGTGGACACAAAGTGGCGGATTTATCAAGAAAAATGGACCTCTTCCTATATGTTCACGGAGGTGAATGGGAAACCCGTGTGCAGCAGCAAGTTTCGGTGCTTAAGGAATATAGTATTCGGCGCCACTATAAAACCGGTAAGTATGCAGTTTAGGAGCGTATATTCAAAAAACACTAAATAAGCAATAGGGATTTAAAGATAATCATACATGGACAAAAAAAGCAACAAAACAGTTTTAACCCAACATCTACACGGGATAATGGGCAGCTATAGCAGATAATGCTGCTGCAAACGCCATCGTTTCGCAATCGATTTCGGAGCACAAACTCGTGAGGATGGAAATAGGATGCGTGACGTGCCAAACTGTGTTTTAAGTTCGCGTTTGGCACGCATCCACATATTCTCCACGTTGTTCGTGTGGATCTCCCTGTTGTTCGGATCTAAGAAGTTATGCCAGCCGTCTGAAATTACGCGATCTGTGACCGTTTGAATACAGGCACCTAAACTGCATGATTACCATAAAACTCAGCATGGCGAGAAATACAACAGCTTGCACGGAGAACTGAGAATACAGAAAATAAATGAAATGATGGTGGGTCTGAGGAAACAGCGATCTGTTTTCACCCGGAGAGGCCAGTGATGCTGCAGGGAGAGCAGAAGCGTTCATCCTGACGACAGGTCAAATTGCAGTTTTCGCAAAGTGATAAAGTTAATTTGTTTACTTAAAAAAAACACACATACTTATGTATAAACTTGCAAATTTTACTAAACTTTTTTTTAAACAGCTGCCACTTAAGATTTTAAGTGTGTGACATTAATTCATGTGTTCAGAATTGCTTCCCAGAGTTGGAAAATGAATTTTAAATAATTGATATTTGATTTTTGTTAACATGCAAGACAGTGTTTTTAAGTTCCATAAAACTATGATTAAATGCTTTGCATCATTGTAAAATAATAGACACTTTTTTTATGCATAATGCACTTAAATAAATGTTAAACAGTAAACTGTGTTTTTGAAATTGCACATACTATACATAGGTTGTTTGTAATATATTTTGTAAAAGGACAATTCATTTAATTTAAAGATTTTTATAATTTAATATCATTTATAATATAATACACTAATATAATAGTCCACAAAAAGCGGACTTATTGTTAGTTCTATGTAATTTTGCTATGAGTTTAGTGCTCGGCCCCCTTGACATCAGATTAAGCAGTGTGCGGCCCCCCGACCAAAATGAGTTTGACACCCCTGATCTACACGGACCTGACTGTAAGCGTCACACCACAGGACGGCCTGCTGCTCTTTAACACACAATAACAGCACACAGGGACAGATGCTGTCAACCTCCAAAACACACACAACACATCTGAACGCGGGAATGGGATTTTCAGGAAGTGATAATCAAAGCTAGTGTGTGACATTAGGGAACTTGAAATACAATATGGTGACCAGACTTCTGCTCCTTAATTTTGTCGGTCAGATAGAAGTGTATCAGCATCCGCACAGGTATTTCAGTGTTTGTATTATTAACAGCTTGCTGTTTTGTGTGTGTGTGTGTTCTGAGGTCTTCAGTTACTGTGAACAAAGAGCCAAAACAACATAAATCACATGTCTGACACGGGTCACAGAGTGTATTCACACACTCAAGAGTTTGTGTGTGTGTGTGTGTGTGTGTGTGCGCGCGCACATCAACTTCCAGACAGATGTGAAAATAACGTGATCCAGCCAGAAGAAACATACTAATGTGTGCATGAATGTCTTCATTTGGTTCATCAAGGGGCTTGTTTGGTCTCAGTGTGGCTCTACATTCCCCACACACACACACACACACACACACACAGGTCAATCTGAGGCTCTCGGTCACATGACGTGAACACAACCTACAGATTCACTCCTTACATTTGACATGTTGTTCTAGTTTACTTTTTCTGAATTGCATTCTTAATGAAATGATCTTTCTGCTCCTGCGGTTGAGGATCTGCGTTACAGTCGTGTACTGTAATGTGTCATGATGTACACACTGCTCTCATACCCCGGTGTCTTCCAGGGATTCAGGAGTAATATCCTGTGTTAATATCCAGTGTTTACTGCGTCCCGTCCTCGACCCGACGCAACACACACACCCGCCTCGGAGAACAATGACAGTCACACAGCTGATGTCAAGGGACCATGGTGTATTACTCCATCAGTTACTGAAAGAGCAAGGAAATATACTACAGTTACACAGCAAAAAAAAAAAGGATTTTTGCCAAACATTACGCAGCAATAAACATCAAACGTTATAAAGCTACAATGTTGCCACATCACAATCTAGCATTTCCTTCAACAACTAAAGGCCAGGTATCATTTCAAACATCAAGAGTACAGAAGGGATTGCTAATAATCAGAGTTGATATCCCTGATTTATTCGGCACACAGTGAATCACGTGGAAAATTAAAGCGTCAAACGCAGTTTGATCTGCTACACACCGCACACTTTAGCAGCAGACTCTGGGAGTTTCCGTCAGGCATTTAAATCAGCACAAAATTAAATCAGCTTTTAGCATTTAAATCAGCTTTCAAAATATGAAAAAGTGTCGATGGAAAAATGGAGCTTAAGAGAAAGGTGAGGATGTGCAGATTACACAGCTTTATCTGCACACGACACAATGACAACTGCTGAAACAGAAGCACAGCGATAAACGGTTACAACTCGCACACATCTCTGAAACGAGACGCTTGAAACGGCTTATGGTCGACCAACACTCTCTAACAGCAGCCCAAGACGGACGCGGAGGCTGGACGGTCCTCGGGTCACACAGAGCCATGAGAACCAGGCTGGCTCGTATTTATAGACAAGGCCTGTGTAACGCAAGCGTCTTTGGGTGTTCACAGGCATTCCAGAGGCACTGCAGACCACGAGGATCAGTGACGGAGGACAATGCAAGCAGAAGAAGCAAAGCCATGCTACACCCTACCCAACGTCAGTGCGATTCTCACTGTCTGACACACACTCTCAACAAATCTATACGCGCACCCATCTGTGGACAATCTTCACACGCAGAAATACAGGTTTTGAAACCAGAACATCTTCTCTGCAGTCATAATCCAATAACAATTATGCAATCACGCTAAGCATCTGCTGGCTTTCACAGTCCAAAAATGCTCTCATGTCATTCTACTTGGATAGAAAGCAGCGTTTCGATCGGACGCAGATAGACAATTAATCTGGTCTAATGAAGCGAAAGAAAAGCTAGATGAGTGCAGTGAAAGTCTCCAGGAGGCTGGAGGGACGCCATCAGACGTGACGTCGCGCATCGCTCATAAAGCCTGCGCTAACGCTGCTTTTGTTGAAGTGATATTTAAAGCCGTGGCGGTACTGGGCGCACAGGTTGGAGAGGTTCTGGGAGGGACTGATGGGTGTTTCCAACACACCCGCTGGAACGAGAGCGGAGGACGCTTGAGCACAACAACACAAAGAAAAGACGACACATGCATGCAAGCACACAGCCCAGTTTAAGGACTAATAAAGTCTAAACATAGCCAGCAGGCACAAGCCTCTTCCACTGCAGGCGTCACATCCACACGGATCTCTGCGGTTTAAAGCCGTCTGCACATCTAAAACGGGATCGATGACCTCACAGCCTTGTTTCTGCGTTAACTGCAGATCTCCACCACACCCAGCAGAGACGAGCTGAAGGCACTTCACGGGGAAGAGCTGCCGCTAAACTGCGGATGCTGCAAATAGCCTGTTATTGTAAAGCGGTTTGTCGTTGGTGGGTTCTGGTGGTTTATGGAGGCTTGTGATTCTAGCCTGAAACTAAAAAACTGCTTTCAGTCTCTTCATTCATTCATTAACCGTTTCAGTGTCCCACTCTCTGTGATTCTGTCCGCCATTCACAAGAGACTGGCCATGAATATTCTTGGCAATGATGTTTCCGTGCTCTTTCCCAACCATCCCCATTCCATAGCTTGGGGCTCACACACACACACACACACACACACAGACAATTTTTGCATGTACTATTCACCGATACAGCATGTTTTTGGATAGTGGGGAAAGCCGGAGCAGACACAGGGAAAGCATGCAAACTGAAAGGCGTCCTCGAACCTCCACACTGTGAGGCCACAGGGCAACCCACTGAGCCCCTGTCAGTCAAAACCGGCAGGATTCATAACACCCACTTGCAAACTGTGTGGGATATAATTTAGAATGTAAAAACTACATTGAAGAAACATGAGCTTCATTTGTAGTTTCCAAAAGAGCAAATTCAGACAGAAATGAAAACTCTGTAACGATTATTCATCTTCATGCGGTTTCATCCTTCTTCTGTGGAACACGTCACTTCCACCCGAGCAAAGTGATTGAGAACAAGCTGGTCGGAGGCTTTGAAAAAAAAACTAGAAGATTTGGTATGCAGTGCATGAGTTTTTATGGCATGTTTATGCAGTTTGACATTATACGATGGTGAGTAAATAACATACTTTAGTAACACTTTGTTTTAAGATGGCATACCAACACCTTATGTGTCACTTTACACTTTACTTTACTTTACTTACTCTGCACCTTATGTGGAGTAAAAGATGCATAACTCTAAACCAAACCCTAACTCTATAGTGAGTACATGCAGTTGATTGTACTTTAGTGCGGAGTAATTTTGATGTAACTGTGGTGAGATTGAGAATAAGTGTCACCTATGAGTCTCGTTTCTCACGCTGGAGTGGAGGCATAAAAGGAGGAGCGACGACAGTGATGGACGAGAGAGGAGCAGGCCTGCATGTTATGCATTTGTGTTCGTGATATACTATACAATACTTTCATTTTGTATTTATGTTTAGTTCATATTAAAAGTCTGTTAAATGTTTGCCGGTTCCCGCCTCCTTCCTCCCCGAACTAACAACTGTGTTACAGTAACTGTCACCTTAAAATAAAGTGTATCGCATATTTTTGTTTACAGCTTGCATGTATGGAAATGCAAATGTTATTTTCACACTCTCAGTTTTTACATCTTTACTCTTATAGGGGAGAAGAAAATACCAATGAGACAGAAAACCAGTGCATAACCACAACAAAACAAAGAAATGACAAAACAGTTTAATTCCTTTGTGGTTTCTCCTAAACAACAATGAGATGAAATGCAGAGGCAACAGATATTTGGAAAGCCGGCTCAGGAATCCCCTCTAGAGTTTCAGAAGACATCACAACAATTAGCCAATGGCAAGTGTCTTTTTAAAAGTCAGATAGGGGGAATATGACCTCAAACAACAGCCTGTAGCCGTTTACAGTAGAGGAGCATTGGTGTTTACAATGCCAAGGTCATGGGTTCGATCCCAGGGAAAGCAAGAACTGAGTCAATGTGTTCCTTGAATGCAATACAAGTCGCTTTGGATAAAAGTGTCTGCCAAATGCAGAAATGCAAACTTTAAACTCTTCCACCCGCAGATAATCTGAGCTGCTATACACAGCAGAGTTATTTTACAGGCCAGTGCTGGTACAGTGTGTCAGCACCATAACATGTCTGGACTTTCAGGAGAAACATCTTCTTCCCAAAGCTCATCTGCAGCAGGACACATTATCACACACTGGCATGGAATGCACATAAAATACACAAGATGCTCTTGACACCAACACACTGTTTGGCAACAGCTCAACACATTCAAACACAGCTGCAGAGCCACATGGCACAGGCTGGGGAACAGACAGAAGACCTGGTAACTTCCCCACCGCTCTAACGCCGTCAGGTACTGAATGCTGGTATTAAACGTCTCTGGCCTCTCTCTCTCTCTCTTCCAGTGGCTCGTCTGTCGGTCTCTCCGCTCTGTGTGCCGTTCATCAAGCAGCATTCCAGAGTTTTTTGGAACAAGAAAAACTGGGCTTGGTGAAACCAGTGACCAAACCCTTTCTTGAGCAACAGCAGGAATGAGAAACTGACAGCATAAGAACTAAGAATGACCATCCCATGAGATAATGGCCCATGATCATACAGCTCATAGCCTTTCTGTGTGTGGAATACTGTACGGGGATGACCTACAACACTTGCCAAAAATGCTGCGGTACACAGTGAATGCCATAATGCTCCAACCTCCGTTCACTGATATCAGTGTTTGAATAGAGGTCATGTAGTGTGGGTGCTTAATTTGCATTCGAGGCTCCCAATTTAGTTTCTGTACATCATTGCCATTTAAAAAATAAACAATAGTGTACAGTACAGTGTGAGACTGGAACAGACCCGTTACATTAAACTCTGAACATGTGCATGTGAACACTGGCTTACCTCGTCATCCGCTGAAGGAGGGCATTCAACCGGAACGATGGATTCAACGGCACAACAAACCCAGAGAGAAAGAGAGCAGAAAACACACATCAACAGACTTCTATTTCAACAAGACACATGCATAAACCTGTACACAATGTAAATATGACGGCAAAATTACACAAAAGAATAGCCCCCCCCCAAAAGGTTTTCACACTGAACTCCAAAAGAAATTAAACTAAAGGCTTGAGCTCTTTGTCATTTGTTGTCATGTGACATTAGACAGCGAGGGAAAACTGCACCAGTGTTGGAGTTTCAGCGCGCCACAGTTTCAACATATTCACAAATTCAGGTGGCAAGCCATGCATTTTTTTTACTTCTAATTATTAAACCTGATGTATGGAGAGCACATGCACAACTCATGCTCTTCTGGAGCATATAGACAGTCCTTTACACTGCTTGATAAAAGAAAACGGACTCTTATCATTTATCAGAGACTTTTTGGAAGATTACAGAGTTTTAATAAAACATACACTGACAGGACAAAGGGAAAAGTGTTTACAGGCACTTTACAATTAAAATGAAATGTTTTTCAACAAAACGCTGGTAGCACAGTGATGCGCCACATGAACGTAGAACAATAACTGTGTAATAGCTAGTGCTAACCCCGAATACAAGTTACCTCATATTGCTAGCACTGTAAAATTGTAAAAAAGTAAAAACTGAAAATGTAAAAAGTTAAAAAGATTATACAGTGGTACCTCGAGATACGAAATTAATCCGTTCTGAGGCGGCCTTCGTATAATGAGTTTTTCGTATCTTGGAACACATTTTACATGTAAAATGGCTAATCCGTTCCAAGCCCTCCAAAAACACCCCATTAAATTTCATAATAAAGCTAAATTGACCTATAAACAATGAAATAACGTAAAAAGTCGAAGCTTACCTTTCGAGTGAGGCTATCTCCGAAAGTGGCGGCAGAGGAGGAGGAGGAAAAACGGCAAATAACGTACGTGCAAAACGTTGTCGGCAGGATTCGAGCCTGAGCGGGGAAACCCCAATGGATTTCTAATTCGTCGCCTTAACATCTCAGCCACGTTTCACATACGGAGTGGCAGAGCTAAAGCTGACATAAAGATCTCATGGCTTGGCTAGCATCAGGAACCAATGGGAAAGCAGGAGGATGGTGGCGAGTCTACTATAACTAAGATGGCGGCGTGCGGCGCGAGTTTCAAAATTGTTATGGGGCGAATCTCGGACTTTCAGAAACCTTTCGTATCTTGAAAACTTTTCGTATGTAGAGCAGTAAAATTTTTAATCTTTGCTTTCGTAACTTGGATTTTTCGTAAGTTGAGCCTTTCGTATCTCGAGGTACCACTGTATTATGTTAATTTACATCACAATTGTGTTTATTGGGCCTACTAGGATATATAACCATGTATATATATATATATATATATATATATGGTTATATATCCTAGTAGGCCCAATAAACACAATTGTGATGTAAATGAACATAATATATATATAAAAATATAACTTTTTACATTTTCAGTTTTTACATATTTTACAGTGCTAGCAATATGAGGTGCTAGCAATATAGCAAAACACTAATATATATATATATTAGTGTTTAATAAAACCTAATTCCCATAATGATCATTGTTTGAGAACCTTATATGTCTAAAAACCCGTTTGGTTTCTTTAAAACCTTTTGAAAAGCACAGTCTGCCACGATTCAACACTACTAACTAACTTGACCAGTCCCCACCCCTTACAGCAGTGGTCCCCAAACTACGGCCCGCGGGCCGGAGAAGGCCCGTGAAGCCCTCTCATCCGGCCCGCGGGGACCTTTTTGTCTACAGAAAAAAAATCCATAATTTTACGTGTATCCTGCCAAGATCAGCCGCCGCTTACGTGGACGTTATGTTTTTACTGAATTAAAATAGAGGCGCGCAGAAGCGCGTTCCCTTTCTAGAGTTGGAATGAGATGTTGCAATGAAATGCATTTGGGAACTCCTCCCCTTCACGTCATTTCTGAAACCTTATAGAATAACGCCAGTTGACAACTGGCCAATCGTAGCGCGATGCGGATCTGGCAGACAGACGGTATAAATGGCATAAGCGCAACACGTCAGAATATTTCCTTCACACTTCTCTAAACGGAATATGGAAAAATAACCGAGGTTACGATAGCAAAAGGAGACGTTTTCCAACCGATCACTACATTACAAAACCTTATTCGCTGCTTACTTCTACTTCTGGTCACCGTCAATGAGATTATATACCGTTTTCTCCCGCATATAATCCGGAGATGCATGCATTTTGCACCCTCATATAGCTCGCGGGTGTGATATTATGTATAAACATATAAAATGTGTGATATAGCCCGCAGTACTGGTGTTTTTTTCCCCCGTTTTTGCCTAAGGAAGACATTCCTAATGTCAAAACTTTTGCATCAATGTACCTTTCATTCTTTTGAACAACATACATGTGTGAACAAACATTTTCAAGAATAAAATACGTGAAGAACAATTTGAGAACAAACTTGTCTGATGATAATCTCAGGTCACTGTTGATGTTAGGGAAATCAAATCTAAAGCCAGAAATGTCTGCTATTTTGGCATCCAGGAAACAATTTCACCATTCCCACTAATACAGGTGTCCATGTGTAGTGTATCATTGTGTTATTAAGTAATAACTGAATAAAATAATATTAAATAATTAAAAACAACATCCATGTTTTGATTCTTTTATTTGGAACTCGAGTGTGTAGTCGGCCCCGAACTGCTTTTTCACAGTTAATGCGGCCCTTGGGCTGAAAAGTTTGGTGACCCCTGCCTTACAGTAACCACTGCTTTCAACACTCCTAACTAACATAACCAGTCCCCACCCCTTACCGTAACCACTGCTTTCAACACTGCTAACTAACATAACCAGTCCCACCCCTTACCGTAACCACAGCTTTCAACACTGCTAACTAACTTAACCAGTCCCACCCCTTACCGTAACCACAGCTTTCAACACTGCTAACTAACATAACCAGTCCCACCCCTTACCGTAACCACTGCTTTCAACACTGCTAACTAACATAACCAGTCCCACCCCTTACGCAACCACAGCTTTCAACACTGCTAACTAACTTAACCAGTCCCCTCCGCTTACCGTAACCACTGCTTTCAACACTGCTAACTAACATAACCAGTCCCACCCCTTACGCAACCACAGCTTTCAACACTGCTAACTTAACCAGTCCCCTCCCCTTACCGTAACCACTGCTTTCAACACTGCTAACTAACATAACCAGTCCCACCCCTTACCGTAACCACTGCTTTCAACACTGCTAACTAACATAACCAGTCCCACCCCTTACGCAACCACTGCTTTCAACACTGCTAACTAACATAACCAGTCCGACCCTTTACCGTAACCACAGCTTTCAACTCTGCTAACTAACTTAACCAGTCCGCACCCTTTACCGTAAACACAGCTTTCAACACTGCTAACTAACTTAACCAGTCCCCACCCATTACAGTAACCACAGCTTTCAACACTGCTAACTAACTTAACCAGTCCCCACCCTTTACCGTAAACACAGCTTTCAACACTGCTAACTAACTTAACCAGTCCCCACCCTTTACCGTAACCACTGCTTTCAACACTGCTAACTAACTTAACCAGTCCCCACCCTTTACCGTAACCACTGCTTTCAACACTGCTAACTAACATAACCAGTCCCCACCCCTTACCGTAACCACAGCTTTCAACACTGCTAACTAACACAACCAGTCCCCACCCCTTACCGTAACCACAGCTTTCAACACTGCTAACTAACATAACCAGTCCCCACCCCTTACCGTAACCACAGCTTTCAACACTGCTAACTAAAATAACCAGTCCCACCCCTTACCGTAACCACAGCTTTCAACACTGCTAACTAACATAACCAGTCCCCACCCCTTACCGTAACCACAGCTTTCAACACTGCTAACTAACTTGACCAGTCCCACCCCTTACCGTAACCACAGCTTTCAACACTGCTAACTAACATAACCAGTCCCCACCCCTTACCGTAACCACAGCTTTCAACACTGCTAACTAACTTAACCAGTCCCACCCCTTACCGTAACCACAGCTTTCAACACTGCTAACTAACATAACCAGTCCCCACCCCTTACCGTAACCACAGCTTTCAACACTGCTAACTAACTTAACCAGTCCCACCCCTTACCGTAACCACAGCTTTCATTGTTACGCTGATGATACTCAGCTCTATATTTCTTCTCATCCGGATGAAACAAACAAATTCACTAAATTAACAGAATGCATAACCGATATAAAAAATTGGATGACTAATAACTTTCTACTGCTTAATTCTGAAAAAACAGAGATTCTAATTATTAGACCAAAAAGTTCAGCGCGTAATAATCTAGACTACCGCCTAACACTCAATGGCTGTTCTGTCAAGTCTTCGTCGTCAGTTAGAAACCTGGGTGTGCTCTTTGATACCAATCTTTCATTTGAAAGCCATGTTTCTAGCATCTGTAAAACGGCATTCTTCCATCTTAAAAATATATCTAAATTACGACATATGCTCTCTAAGACAAATGCGGAAAAGTTAGTTCATGCGTTCATGAGTTCAAGGCTAGATTATTGTAATGCTCTACTAGGTGGTTGCCCTGCACGCTTAATAAACAAATTCCAGCTGGTCCAAAATGCAGCAGCTCGAGTTCTTACTAGAACCAGGAAATATGAGCATATTAGCCCAGTTCTGTCAAACCTGCACTGGCTTCCTATTAATCACCGAATACATTTTAAAATCTTGCTAATTACTTACAAAGCATTAAATGGTTTAGCTCCCCAGTACTTGAGCGATCTCCTAACACATTATAGTCCTTCACGTCTATTGCGATCCCAAAATACTGACCAGCTTATAATACCTAGAATATCAAAGTCAACTGCTGGCGGTCGATCCTTTTCCTATTTAGCTCCTAAACTCTGGAACAGTCTTCCTAATACAGTTCGGGAAGCAGACACACTCTGTCAGTTTAAATCTAGACTAAAAACACATCTTTTCAACCTGGCATACACATAACACATTATACATACATTTTAATCCAAATCATGTAAAATGATTGTTAGGCTGCCTAATTTAGATAAGCCGGAACCGAGAACATTCCCATAACACCTGATGTACTCGATACATCAGAAGAAGAATGGCATCTACGCTGATATTGTTCTCTGTTTATTCCGAGGTTACCGTGGTCAGCCGGATCCGGGCCGTATCCAGATCAGATGAAGGACCTGGACACGAGCACAGCACTACCCTGAAGTGTCTGCGGAGACCGTGACTCTACTAGACCCTCCCCTGTGACGATCATGAACCCATCTCCAACCGGACCAAATTGGACTTCATATTGGACTTGAATTGTTGTCAATATAATAATCATGTACTGTTTGGCTTTGGCCAGAGGAGAACTGGTCCCCCGACTGAGCCTGGTTTCTCCCAAGGTTTTCTCCATTCTATTCTTCATTCGTTACGTCACCTGCTGGAGTTTTTTCCTTGCCGCTGTCGCCTATGGCTTGCTCAGTTGGGGAAACTTAACACTTAAAATTCATCAATTGTATTGATTCGCCTGCTCTTTTGGGGCTTCTGTTCAGCCAAACAAACTTTGTTTATATTGTTTTTCCTGTAAAGCTGCTTTGAAACAATCTACATTGTAAAAAGCGCTATATAAATAAAGGTGACTTGACTTGACTTGACTTTCAACACTGCTAACTAACATAACCAGTCCCCACCCCTTACCGTAACCACTGCTTTCAACACTGCTAACTAACTTAACCAGTCCCCACCCCTTACCGTAACCACAGCTTTCAACACTGCTAACTAACTTAACCAGTCCCACCCCTTACCGTAACCACAGCTTTCAACACTGCTAACTAACTTAACCAGTCCCCTCCCCTTACCGTAACCACAGCTTTCAACACTGCTAACTAACATAACCAGTCCCACCCCTTACGCAACCACAGCTTTCAACACTGCTAACTAAAATAACCAGTCCCACCCCTTACCGTAACCACAGCTTTCAACACTGCTAACTAACTTAACCAGTCCCACCCCTTACCGTAACCACAGCTTTCAACACTGCTAACTAACTTAACCAGTCCCACCCCTTACCGTAACCACAGCTTTCAACACTGCTAACTAACATAACCAGTCCCTCCCCTTACCGTAACCACAGCTTTCAACACTGCTAACTAACATAACCAGTCCCCACCCCTTACCGTAACCACTGCTTTCAACACTGCTAACTAACTTAACAAGTCCCCACCCCTTACCGTAACCACAGCTTTCACAACTTAACCACCCCTTTAATCTGTGCATTAACTTTTATAATGAGGAATATTGTGAGGTGTTAGTTCCCAGAATAAACCTAAAAACTACAATGGAAGCGTTTCAGTAAGTTCAGAAACACTGATACTGAAACAGCAACATCACACACTAAAAAGAGATGAACATGGGGAAAAAGCATAGCAGGACCCCTTTAAAAGCGTCTCTTTTAAATCCAGTACACTTTTCACCGGAAGTATATCATCCGATTAGTTCTTACAAACTGAGGGAACGCGTGATTCCTTTAAATATATATTTCCGTACAGTATTTGTAGGCAGTGGGCTGTGCATCTATATTGTTATGAATCCAGAGTCAGATGATGAGTATTTCAGATGTGCTGCTTATTCCTCTACGTCAGCTCACTAATGGCATTCCAGCGTCACCTGCTCCTGCCAAATACAACCAGAGCGCCCATATCCGTCTCTCGCTCAACCGTTTCACGCATGTGTGTATTTCTGCAGCTCATTGACTCAAATCCAAGCAGAGATGTGTTTTTCAAGCACTGTCCGCCAAACACTAGCAGAAGAAGAATGCTCACCGCGAGCTCCTCCAACCGATCCGGCATCTGACCGCAGACTGTTGTTTCAGCTGGACTTCAGAGAGCAGCCGCACTCAACTTGTTTTCCCCTTTGTCCCTGAAGGAGGCCCAGTATGCAGGAAGTACTTGCATCACAAGTGCATTGGTTAACTGCGTGCCAGGTTGACTGGTTGTGTGACATGGCCTCGGTTTCACAAAGTCGCATGTTGAGTTTGACTGCTATGAAGCAGCACTTCAATCACAAAGACATTCACACAGCAGTATGCCAAGGCAGATGCATTGCATTGTGGGATAATGTACTGCAGTTAGTAATTCAGTGCACTACACATTAATGTACTAGTAGTATGGCAGTAAGCCGTAAGTCCCTCAAATGTAACGTGGCAGACTGGATTTTCTCTGAACAGGAGCAGTGGGATGCATTATCAGATCCTGCTGAACTGAGCAGCTTAAAGCAGCATGAGTGCAGATGGTCAACAGTTAGTGTGCTTCCTTTTTCCACCCTTCTCTCCACAGGATCGTGACGCAACCACCTCGCCGCTTCGCCTCCACTCCAACATAAAAACAAAAGCACGTTTGGTGGTGTAGTGGTTCTACCCCAGGCATGACCAGTCATTGCAGTTCTCTCGCCAAACCCAAAACCGGCTCAGCACAAACCAGCCTAGGGTTAGGGGTTAGTAATCAGCACTGGGATTGGTTTGAAATCAAGTGTGTGTTGTGTATCACTGCATCACTTACTACACTGTACGCAGAAGCTGCAAATCAATATCAATTGTGGGCAAGCAATGCCCAGTTTCTGAAGTGTGCGACCAGTGAACACTCAGCTATCCCATAACACCACAGGATAACAGTGCAGAGAACTGAAAGAACACTAGAAACACGACTGATGAAACACATCTGGGAATGCACTCATATCTACGCCTGCATAACAGCATAATATAACGATGTCATTGCACAGCAATCAAGTTTTGACGAGAATATGTGCTTTTAGTAATTTTTTTTAGCAAAACAACTCAAAATAGTAAAGTTTGCATTGGCTGGAACTTTGAAGGTGATGTCCTGACTGGTTGCTAGGGTGTTGCTATGAGCAGTGGGGTTGTTTTGAGGGTTTAAGAGGCGGTAGGTGCAGTGGGATGGGTGCTGGAGGACTGGGACGGTGCCAGAGGAGACGGTCAAAAAAAAAGAAGAAGAAACCCGTGAATAATTCTGTTTAAATGCAACAGCTCTGCTGTGTGTGTGTGTGTTGTGTAATTGTGCTCCCATCACACGCATCTGACCACTGACCCAACGCTACCGCGCGAGCACCGCTCCGGGAACTCCGGAGTTCGGGTTCGCTTTAAACGCGTCTGTGCACGGAGAGCAGGACAGTCTCTGCGCGTCTGAGAGCGCGACGCGACACAATAACACGCGCGCGAGTTTAATGTGACGGAAAGCAGCGCGGAGCGTCACTCACCGTGGCTGAAGAGCACCGTCCTGAAGCGGCTGCCGACAGTCGAGTTCTCCATCGCCCTGCGTCTCCTGATACTCCTCGCGCAGTGCGGATCCACGCATCCCTGAGCGCTTTAAACGCGTGACGCCACGCCACGCGACGCACCGCCTGCCCGCTGACGTCACGCGCGCCACCAAAACAATCGCACATGGGCGAGACGAACACGCCCCGCCTTCCTCTCATCTGCCCCTCTTCTTTCTCTCATCTTCTCATGTTCTTCCTCACCTGCCCCTCATCTGCCCTTCATCTACTTATCTTCCCCTTCCTCTCATCTTCCCATCTTCTTCCTCCCATCTGCTCCTCTCATCTTCCTCCCATCTGCCCCTCTTCTTCCTCTCATCTGCCCCTCTTCATCCCCTCATCTTCCTCCCATCAGCCCTTCTTCATCCCCTCATCTTCCTCATATCTGCCCCTCATCTTCCTCTCATCTGCCCATCTTCTTCCTCTCATCTCGTCTTCATCGTCTTACATTCCCCTCTTCTTCCTCCCATCTTCCCATCAACTTCCTCTCATCTTCCCATCTTTTTCCCCTCATCTTCCTCTCACCACAGCTGTTTTTAAGGGCTGTGGCTAATGATATAATATAAAGATAACTAACCATGTCGTTCTTATTATTATTGATTTTGACATTAAGCACTTTCCCCACATATTGTAAAGCAATGCAAAATAAACCAGAACCAGTACATCATCCCCACATTCACTAATCAGTTCCTGCTTTCCCTGGGAACCGAACCCAAGAGCTTGATGTTGTAAGCGCCGCTCTCTACTGCCTACAAGTTTGTTTGTTTTTGGCAACAAATATCATCTATAGATTAGCTTTTCATAAGCATTTCCCTGATAAGCATGCTGTTATTGCCAATGTAAGGGCTTGTTTACACCTGGTGTGACTGACTGTATGATCTCAGGCTCTTCACACCGATGAATGACACGTTGAACAGTCACTGTATTCATCTGTGAGTCATTATGATCACAGTCACCTATTTATGAACACAAAAGCATTGTCTGAACGCGGTTACAGCTGGCATGTGAGGAATGGAGCGCGACACACCTGAACGCAGCAGCAATGATGAGTCGAGACAACGGCGTAACATCAGGAGCGTCAGTTTATTCCGTCTCCTTGAAAGGTCATCGTTCACGGCCAGTGCGTTTAAAGTGCAGAGTCATTTTCACAGCTTCAGTAAAACATTACATTACAAGAAACCATAAACCTAAATTATCAAACTGGACAAGGGAAACATGGAAAATTTAAATACATCTGGGGAACAAAAAGGAAACCTAAGCATTGACAAAAACTCCTCCAGCTCAAAACACACTACAAGTCGTTGGCAAGGCTAGCGTAAAACAAAGGCACAGCAATGTTGAGAGGTAAAGCCATGGTTTCTGCAGCATTCGGTCACACAGAAGCTCAAGTACCTTAGACACGTTCTCATCGATGCTAATGAACCGTTTGCTGATGCCGTGCATGTACAGACACTGATGACCAGCGGCGGATCCTGGATCCCGTAAGTGCTCTGGTCCAAGCGGACGTGAAGATGAAGGTGACTCGCGACTCTCAGACGAACGCCGGACGCCTGAGCAGCAGATCGCAGGCAACACCTCGCAAAAGTCCAGTATTTGCTGGTTACAGAAACAATGGACTCGTAACCGGTTCTGTACAATGGCTTACAATATGGCTTTTTATTAGTATAGTATTGATGTCAGATCATTGGGGCTTAAAGTCAACGTAGAATCAGAATTGACATCGTCGATATCAATGACAGCTCGATATTTCAAAGCACAGCGCTCGTCTTCGTCGTAACGGTCACTAAAATAGCTATTCGTCAACTAGGCCATGCAAGCTACCGGTTCAAAATGATTTATTCTGAAGTGTCCAATCCTGACCCTTTCCTGCAGAGTTCAAGCCTCCAAAGTTCACAGGGCGTTTTTCTTTAACGGATGCCACAGAGGAGACTTTTGAGGGGAAACAGCTTATTTAATCAATCAACAGCCTATCAGCTCATCTTCAACATGGCTGCTCTAAAACATTTGTTTTGGATTGACCTATTTTTAGTTTACACTGGAAAAAAAGCGTTTATATAGAAGTCACTCAATTTTACAAATTACAGCACTTCTCTTTTCATCTCATGTCAATGTGTTTCTCGAATGCAAGTCGTTTTAGATAAAAGCGTTGCATTGCATGCATTCAAGAAACACATTGACATTCTAATCAGTTCTTGCTTTCCCTGGGAATCGAACCCATGACCTTGATGTTGCAAGCGCTGCTCTCTACTGTTAGAGACACAGGAAAGCTCATGCACTTCTGTTATCCGCAAACAGAGACTGACTGTCCCACAGCTGAAAGAAAGGCTCTGACGTCAGGCTGTAATGTGATATCAAGGCACACATGATCTAATTTGGTTGTTACGCTTCCTCTGATTGCAGAGCCTCATATCTTAATTCGTCCCCTTTACCCTTAAACATTGTTCTGAAAGGAAAGCCATTTTTAGTAGTGTCTGAAACCATAGTGAGCATTATCGAGTTCAAGACAAATCTTTTCATCACTTTTGGAGCTGCCAGTTTGCAAAGTTTCCAATGATTATTAAACAGCAGCACAAACTGTGTAAAAACGGCAGCTCTTCTAACGTTCAATTTCACTCTCATGTAGGGAATTGGGAAAGAGTATGGGGCAATGTGGGCAACTGATTCTGATCCTGAAGACCTTGATTATCTCACTCTGCAGGACAGTGGATTGGACAGGCTTCCTCTTTTTGTGACAATGTCAAAATCGTACCGACAGTGAACGCAGAAGTCAAGTTTGACAGCACCGACTGCAGATGCTGCTTCCTGTGCGTTTATCAGGTAACGGGGGTAACAGGTCACATGTTTTCGGAGTCTGCTACACGTGCTGCTCAGGGGACAGACGTCACAAAAGGCTCCATCAGTGACGTAGATTCACACAATCACCAACCAAACAACACAAAGAAACCAAAAGGCTCGAGCGGCAGCCGCTTTCTTCCATAGTGCAAATGAAATCATTAAAACATTTTATAAAAGAGAAAATAGTGGTTCTATTCAAAAAGAGAGAAGAAGAGGCTGTGTTTTTACTTTTTTTGTCTTTTTCAGTCTGTACACGTGCTTTCCTGGCAATCCTCCTTTGTTTTTATAATAGCATTTGTTCATGGTTGTGAGAATAGCTGGAGCGAGACGCCAGGAGGAGGAAACATGGAGAGAAGCGTTTCTGGAAGATACGGACACCAGCTATAAGTGTGTAAACACAAAGACAGAGGCGCTCGTTGAGATGGACTCGTCCCGTTCCACCTGTCTCGAAGTGACGGGACGCCGAAACCCACCGTCCCGCGTGTGGGTCTAAAACCAGGCTCAGCCTTTCCAAAACACAAGCGTGGGACCGAACCCAAGCCAGAGATTCATCTTCACCCCAAACTAAACCCTGTGAAGATTATTCCCATGTTCTAGTTAAACCCCCATAAATTACATTCATTTCAACACATACTAAACACTGTGACGTACATTTACTTTACACTTTAACTCTCCCCCACCTCTGACTGAGCTTTCAGTGTTTTGACGGTTATACGGCAGGAAATGCCATCAATCATCTTCTAGAAGAGAATCTCCTGATCAAAACACAGGCGAAGAAGCAGCAGAAACAAGCGATTTCACATGTAATCGTATCCATACGTCACATCACGTGATCAACATTAAACTGCCTGATGTTTGTGAATGAAATGTGGAGCTTCAGGACTGAAGATTTGAGGTGATGATGAACATCCACTCCAGCTGTGTTTGATCATCGTTCTGAATCTGATTTTTGATGTTTAGATATTCATTACCGTTTTGTGAAAATGATAAACGCTGGCGGGGAAAGAGTTAAATAATATAAATATATATGTTTTGGTGAATCTGACCCACAGGGCTGAACCGGGACATGCAACAGAGGATCTCATGTTTTAGATGTCGGTCACACGGATGGGAATGCACTCCAAAGTTGATCATTTCCCCGGTGCTCTCGTGAAACGTACGGAAATGCAGAATCATTATACAAAATAATGTCAAACATTTACAATATGTACGGTGTTATAACTATTTACACTGCGGGAAATGCTTGACATGAGGAACGTTAGTGAAGATGAAGGCGACGAGACTCGGGTCTCAACACTGAGTCAGAGCTTCAGCTTCCCACAAACACCTCTGATGCTTGAATTCACGGGCATCTGGACAAGACGTGAACGCCCCAGCAGAATCAGATGAAGAACATCACGTGATAATCCACAACACACATGCGTGATCCTCTGTCCAGGCTGAAGGTGAGACCCGCGGGACAGCGGCAGGACGGTATGTTGCAGGTGTCGATGCTTGGATTTCCAGAAGCATGGTTCACAGAGAGCAGACGTCCAGTGACGGGCGTCTGCGGTGGATCTGTCGGCGCGTCACTCGGGCTGCTCCGGGTGCGTGTGCAGCCCGTTCTTGCCGCTCGAGTGTTTCTGGCAGAAGTCTTGTTGAATGAGCTCGAGCTCTGAGACCAGATGCAGGCCCATCTCCAGATGCATCTTCAGGTTCTCCAGCCACGACTCCAGCTTCACAAACGCAGGCCTGCAGCAGAAGCCCAACCATTATAACGGGTTACAATTCACATTCCTGCATTTATCATCGCATTCAAGAAACACATTGACATTCTAATCAGTTCTTGCTTTCCCTGGGAATCGAACCCATGACCTTGATGTTGCAAGCGCTGCTCTCTACTGTTTGAGCCATATGAAAGGTTGACTTATTATAAACAATGTGTCATGTCTATAGTGTAATTACAGTAATGCTTTCATTATTTTAGTATGTCATGTGACGCAGCATCAGGATGTTACTAATACACTGTTCTGCGCGTATAAAGTCCTATATTTCTCTCAAAGTCGTAGTGTATTTTCTAACCGTTTCTCTGCGTCCAGATCACAGCAGAGCACCGCCATGGGGAAGAAGGAGGGCGGACAGTCCGACGGGCAGAAATCGTCCAAAAAGCCTTTCACGTTCAACCCGAAATCCATGGCCCGGGGCAGGTAGTCGGGATCGGCGTTGACTCTCCCTATAATCTGAGACAGAGCAGAGTTTGATTTAAGACGGAGGAAGTGAGATCAGGTTTGCTCTCCGTTCTAATCATTGCACATCCTGAACCCCACACCAAACACACAACCACCAACGGCTTCCTCTGGATGTCCTTCAGTAATGACGGGCTGCAGTGTGTGGTAACAGCGCTTCCCATTAAAAGAGAAATCCCTGGAAGTCCATGTGGAGGAAGCAGCCTGTGATCCGTCCAGAAACACTCACCTCGCACAGCATGATGCCGAAGGAGAAGATGTCCACCTTCTCATCATAGCTCTTTCCTGAGAAACAGACAAACATCAGTCTCACATTAAACACACTGTTCCTCGCACCCCATTCACATCATTTTACTATGTGCAATAGAATCACATTCTACATGTTCGGAGTGATCTGAAACGAACGTGATCACAAGGATTGCATTTCTAAGAAGTTCAGTGGTGAAACTCTAGAGAATGACTCAATCTGTAAAACCTAATCTGCTGATCCTGCAGTCATTCAGATTACTTGCTCAACCATTAAATACTCTGGTTCAGTGTTTGCTTTAAGCTCCTTCCTGTGACCCCTCCACCTCCCCAGCTCCACCTGCCTAGATCGGCTACAGGACTGATGCATGTCTACTAATGCAGCAGATCTTCCACTGAATCTGTCCATCTATTAGCAATAGAAGGTCCATACAATACCATTGACATGTAAATACCACGCATCATACTGACTCTCACCGTGAATCATCTCGGGAGCCATCCAGTACGGGTTTCCCACCACAGTGTACCTCTTCCTCCGGTCGGGTTTCCTGACGCCCGGGATCTGTCCGGAGGAGAGTTTGCCCTGCTTGTCCTCCACCATGAGCCGGGACAGTCCGAAGTCGGCCACAACAACGCTGTTATTCTGTGCAGAGGAGGGAACTAGTTACAAATCTGCCATTGTGCAAGAACAACGAAGAGACTGATACTAATCATCTAAGTCTGTGTTGATCTACAGTGACACAGAAAACTGGCTTGTATTATCAAACAATCATTATTCTCTCAATCGGAGGATAATTTAAAGGCCAGGCCGACCTGTCATGGGATACATCATGATTTGGATATCTCAGCTTTGACAAAAGCTGTAGTTACTGTGTTTTGCCTTTGCACAGCAGTAATACACACTATATAAGACAATATGAGCGGAATAAATCCCTCCAGTTTCCATCCAGTTGGTCTTTTACCAGTAAAATGGTGTGCGTAGTGTAGTGACATCATCAATCACATAAACTTTGTTGTATTTCTTAAAAAAACCTGCCCTTGAGCCGTTTCCATGCATCACTTGTGTCGGAGCTGTCGCTTCTCAAATCTTTTTTTTCAAAGGTGTAGAGAGTAATGAGACAGAGTAAAATCGCCAGATACTACTTTTTCTTTTTACAAATAAGCTACTTGAATAGTGTTAAATTAGCCATTATTAAGAGATATGACAAGACTAAGAATAACTAAGGCCTATTATTTTTAAAATGTGAGAAACATCTGCCTATTCTATAGTTTATACACTATCAAAATATATTGCTGCAATTAACTCACAATTCTCAACTTAATCACATTCCTGGATTTAACTTGAAATAGACCAACTCAAAAGTTAAGGTTGTCATTTTAAGTTGGCTAAACGTAACTTTGTAAGGCAGCAGGAACACTAGCTTTCATTTAAAGTCCAGTGCAATTCGACCTTCATCTTCAAAGCAATTTAAATTGGAACATTACAGAATAAACGATAAAGAGACAAAATAACAAACAATAAAGATAAATGTAATCTGTGAGAGACTGTAGGCTGATTCTGTCACAAATACTTGCTTTAAAGACACATCTGAAGGATTAATATAGGCTGTGTGTGTTAAAGAACACTTGAGAAATGAATGATGAATGGATGAACGGCACTTCCATCAGCCGTATCTGTAAACACTGATACACTACACCTCACATGGAAACCTGCTTTTGGCTGAATGCAATTCGTCCCACACCTATTCCTTATGTCGTAAAAGCTGAGAGTTGTGCATTTATGAGCTGGCCTGTCTGCGCTGCGTCGCCTACAAACCCCTAATGCTCAGAATGCAGAAATATCACTCTGCTTTCAGAAGCACAGATCAGCAGCGTGAGATGTGACTGACCTCTCTGACCAGACAGTTGTGAGAGTTGAGATCCCGGTGGATGATGTTCATGGAGTGCAGGTAGGCCTGCATGGAGGAGGGAAAGGGTGTTAAACGCTGCCCTCTGCAGTCTGACTTTATCAACGCATACCAGAAATATTATCATCTTCAGGTTTTCCTTTCAACTTAATGTGTTTCTGCATCATTTTTGGTCTATGGTTGTTTTTTCTTTTCTTTAGTGTTTTCTGGATTTTTAGTATTATGATAATATGCAGTGTATTAAAAACTAAAACATGAATGTGTCACAAATTTCTGTTTTGGAGTCTAAAAAATAGCCTTTTTAGCTTTCCTAAACAGGCTTATTTTAATGCACTACAATAATAATATTGTCATGTCTTTCTAGCTCATAGGATATTGATGAAATCCTTTAAGAATGAGAAGAGCAGTGTTTGACAGATCTATCAGAAGAGCGTCTCACTCACCATCCCAGACGCAATATCCTTGGCAAAACTCACTCTCTGCTTCCACGGATAATCACTGTCCTGCACACACACACACACAGAGAACGAGCTGATATTCCTCTCTCTGACAGCAGGTGGCGCTCATGGAGCAGCAGAAATAAAACTATTCAACACAGCTGAGCTTTTCAGAAATTTTCAGGTAGGACAAACATCGTCAACATAGTTCATCAACAGTAGATCATACGCAATCACTATGCATGAATGTGCAGTATCCACCAAACACACACACACTCATAAACTCCTACGCAGACTCTCACTCCCTCAACCACTCACACTCCCACTCACGCACTCAATCACTTACGCTCTCACACACTCTCGCACACTCTCACACACATTGCACATTGCACACTCTCGCACACTCTCGCACACTCTCGCACACTCTCACACACTCTCACACACTCTCACACACTCTCACACACTCTCGCTCAGCCTCTCACACTCGCTCAGCCTCTCACACTCGCTCAGCCTCTCACACTCGCTCAGCCTCTCACACTCGCTCAGCCTCTCACACTCGCTCAGCCTCTCACACTCGCTCAGCCTCTCACACTCGCTCAGCCTCTCACACTCGCTCAGCCTCTCACACTCGCTCAGCCTCTCACACTCGCTCAGCCTCTCACACTCGCTCAGCCTCTCACACTCGCTCAGCCTCTCACACTCGCTCAGCCTCTCACACTCGCTCAGCCTCTCACACTCGCTCAGCCTCTCACACTCTCAGCCTCTCACACTCTCAGCCTCTCACACTCTCAGCCTCTCACACTCTCAGCCTCACACACTCTCAGCCTCACACACTCTCAGCCTCTCACACTCGCTCAGCCTCTCACACTCGCTCAGCCTCTCACACTCTCAGCCTCTCACACTCTCAGCCTCTCACACTCTCAGCCTCTCACACTCTCAGCCTCTCACACTCTCAGCCTCTCACACTCTCAGCCTCTCACACTCTCAGCCTCTCACACTCTCAGCCTCTCACACTCTCAGCCTCTCACACTCTCAGCCTCACACACTCTCAGCCTCTCACACTCTCAGTCTCACACACTCTCAGCCTCTCACACTCTCAGCCTCTCACACTCGCTCAGTCTCTCACACTCGCTCAGTCTCTCACACTCGCTCAGTCTCTCACAATCGCTCAGTCTCTCACACTCGCTCAGTCTCTCACACTCGCTCAGTCTCTCACACTCGCTCAGTCTCTCACACTCGCTCAGTCTCTCACACTCGCTCAGTCTCTCACACTCGCTCAGTCTCTCACACTCGCTCAGTCTCTCACACTCGCTCAGTCTCTCACACTCGCTCAGTCTCTCACACTCGCTCAGTCTCTCACACTCTCAGCCTCTCACACTCTCAGCCTCTCACACTCTCAGCCTCTCACACTCTCAGCCTCTCACACTCGCTCAGTCTCTCACACTCGCTCAGTCTCTCACACTCGCTCAGTCTCTCACACTCGCTCAGTCTCTCACACTCGCTCAGTCTCTCACACTCGCTCAGTCTCTCACACTCGCTCAGTCTCTCACACTCGCTCAGTCTCTCACACTCGCTCAGTCTCTCACACTCTCAGCCTCTCACACTCTCAGCCTCTCACACTCTCAGCCTCTCACACTCTCAGCCTCTCACACTCTCAGCCTCACACACTCTCAGCCTCTCACACTCTCAGTCTCACACACTCTCAGCCTCTCACACTCTCAGCCTCTCACACTCGCTCAGTCTCTCACACTCGCTCAGTCTCTCACACTCGCTCAGTCTCTCACAATCGCTCAGTCTCTCACACTCGCTCAGTCTCTCACACTCGCTCAGTCTCTCACACTCGCTCAGTCTCTCACACTCGCTCAGTCTCTCACACTCGCTCAGTCTCTCACACTCGCTCAGTCTCTCACACTCGCTCAGTCTCTCACACTCGCTCAGTCTCTCACACTCGCTCAGTCTCTCACACTCTCAGCCTCTCACACTCTCAGCCTCTCACACTCTCAGCCTCTCACACTCTCAGCCTCTCACACTCGCTCAGTCTCTCACACTCGCTCAGTCTCTCACACTCGCTCAGTCTCTCACACTCGCTCAGTCTCTCACACTCGCTCAGTCTCTCACACTCGCTCAGTCTCTCAGTCTCTCAGTCTCTCACACTCTCAGTCTCTCACACTCTCAGTCTCTCACACTCTCAGTCTCTCACACTCTCAGTCTCTCACACTCTCAGTCTCTCACACTCGCTCAGTCTCTCACACTCGCTCAGTCTCTCACACTCGCTCAGTCTCTCACACTCGCTCAGTCTCTCACACTCTCAGCCTCTCACACTCTCAGCCTCTCACACTCTCAGTCTCTCACACTCGCTCAGTCTCTCACACTCGCTCAGTCTCTCACACTCGCTCAGTCTCTCACACTCGCTCAGTCTCTCACACTCGCTCAGTCTCTCACACTCGCTCAGTCTCTCACACTCTCAGTCTCTCACACTCTCAGCCTCTCACACTCTCAGCCTCTCACACTCTCAGCCTCACACACTCTCAGCCTCACACACTCTCAGTCTCTCACACTCTCAGCCTCTCACACTCTCAGCCTCTCACACTCTCAGCCTCTCACACTCTCAGCCTCTCACACTCTCAGCCTCTCACACTCTCAGCCTCTCACACTCTCAGCCTCTCACACTCTCAGCCTCTCACACACTCTCAGTCTCTCACACTCTCAGTCTCTCACACTCTCAGTCTCTCACACTCTCAGTCTCTCACACTCTCAGTCTCTCACACTCTCAGTCTCTCACACTCTCAGCCTCTCACACTCTCACACTCTCAGCCTCTCACACTCTCAGCCTCTCACACTCTCAGCCTCTCACACTCTCAGCCTCTCACACTCTCAGCCTCTCACACTCTCAGCCTCTCACACTCTCTCAGCCTCTCACACACTCTCAGCCTCTCACACTCTCAGCCTCTCACACTCTCAGCCTCTCACACTCTCAGCCTCTCACACTCTCAGCCTCTCACACTCTCAGCCTCTCACACTCTCAGCCTCTCACACTCTCAGCCTCTCACACTCTCAGCCTCTCACACTCTCAGCCTCACACACTCTCAGTCTCTCACACTCTCAGTCTCTCACACTCTCAGCCTCTCACACTCTCAGCCTCACACACTCTCAGCCTCTCACACTCGCTCAGCCTCTCACACTCTCAGTCTCTCACACTCTCAGCCTCTCACACTCTCAGCCTCACACACTCTCAGCCTCTCACACTCGCTCAGTCTCTCACACTCTCAGTCTCTCACACTCTCAGCCTCTCACACTCTCAGCCTCTCACACTCTCAGCCTCTCACACTCTCAGCCTCTCACACTCTCAGCCTCTCACACTCTCAGCCTCTCACACTCTCAGCCTCTCACACTCTCAGCCTCTCACACTCTCAGCCTCTCACACTCTCAGCCTCTCACACTCTCAGCCTCACACACTCTCAGCCTCTCACACTCTCAGCCTCTCACACTCTCAGCCTCTCACACTCTCAGCCTCTCACACTCTCAGCCTCTCACACTCTCAGCCTCACACACTCTCAGCCTCTCACACTCTCAGCCTCTCACACTCTCAGCCTCACACACTCTCAGTCTCTCACACTCTCAGCCTCTCACACTCTCAGCCTCTCACACTCTCAGCCTCACACACTCTCAGTCTCTCACACTCTCAGTCTCTCACACTCTCAGCCTCTCACACTCTCAGCCTCACACACTCTCAGCCTCTCACACTCGCTCAGCCTCTCACACTCTCAGTCTCTCACACTCTCAGCCTCTCACACTCTCAGCCTCACACACTCTCAGCCTCTCACACTCGCTCAGTCTCTCACACTCTCAGTCTCTCACACTCTCAGCCTCTCACACTCTCAGCCTCTCACACTCTCAGCCTCTCACACTCTCAGCCTCTCACACTCTCAGCCTCTCACACTCTCAGCCTCTCACACTCTCAGCCTCTCACACTCTCAGCCTCTCACACTCTCAGCCTCTCACACTCTCAGCCTCTCACACTCTCAGCCTCTCACACTCTCAGCCTCTCACACTCTCAGCCTCTCACACTCTCAGCCTCTCACACTCTCAGCCTCTCACACTCTCAGCCTCTCACACTCTCAGCCTCTCACACTCTCAGCCTCTCACACTCTCAGCCTCACACACTCTCAGCCTCTCACACTCTCAGCCTCTCACACTCTCAGCCTCTCACACTCTCAGCCTCTCACACTCTCAGCCTCTCACACTCTCAGTCTCTCACACTCGCTCAGTCTCTCACACTCTCAGCCTCTCACACTCTCAGCCTCTCACACTCTCAGCCTCTCACACTCTCAGCCTCTCACACTCTCAGCCTCTCACACTCGCTCAGTCTCTCACACTCGCTCAGTCTCTCACACTCGCTCAGTCTCTCACACTCGCTCAGTCTCTCACACTCGCTCAGTCTCTCACACTCGCTCAGTCTCTCACACTCGCTCAGTCTCTCACACTCGCTCAGTCTCTCACACTCTCAGTCTCTCACACTCTCAGTCTCTCACACTCGCTCAGTCTCTCACACTCGCTCAGTCTCTCACACTCGCTCAGTCTCTCACACTCGCTCAGTCTCTCACACTCGCTCAGTCTCTCACACTCGCTCAGTCTCTCACACTCGCTCAGTCTCTCACACTCGCTCAGTCTCTCACACTCGCTCAGTCTCTCACACTCGCTCAGTCTCTCACACTCGCTCAGTCTCTCACACTCGCTCAGTCTCTCACACTCGCTCAGTCTCTCACACTCTCAGTCTCTCACACTCTCAGCCTCTCACACTCTCAGCCTCTCACACTCTCAGTCTCTCACACTCTCAGTCTCTCACACTCTCAGTCTCTCACACTCTCAGCCTCTCACACTCTCAGTCTCTCACACTCGCTCAGTCTCTCACACTCGCTCAGCCTCTCACACTCTCAGTCTCTCACACTCTCAGTCTCTCACACTCTCAGCCTCTCACACTCTCAGCCTCTCACACTCTCAGTCTCTCACACTCGCTCAGTCTCTCACACTCGCTCAGTCTCTCACACTCGCTCAGTCTCTCACACTCGCTCAGTCTCTCACACTCGCTCAGTCTCTCACACTCGCTCAGTCTCTCACACTCGCTCAGTCTCTCACACTCGCTCAGTCTCTCACACTCGCTCAGTCTCTCACACTCGCTCAGTCTCTCACACTCGCTCAGTCTCTCACACTATCAGTCTCTCACACTCTCAGCCTCTCACACTCTCAGCCTCTCACACTCTCAGTCTCTCACACTCTCAGTCTCTCACACTCTCAGTCTCTCACACTCTCAGTCTCTCACACTCTCAGTCTCTCACACTCTCAGTCTCTCACACTCGCTCAGTCTCTCACACTCGCTCAGTCTCTCACACTCGCTCAGTCTCTCACACTCTCAGTCTCTCACACTCTCAGCCTCTCACACTCTCAGCCTCTCACACTCTCAGTCTCTCACACTCTCAGTCTCTCACACTCTCAGTCTCTCACACTCTCAGTCTCTCACACTCTCAGTCTCTCACACTCGCTCAGTCTCTCACACTCGCTCAGTCTCTCACACTCGCTCAGTCTCTCACACTCGCTCAGTCTCTCACACTCGCTCAGTCTCTCACACTCGCTCAGTCTCTCACACTCGCTCAGTCTCTCACACTCTCAGCCTCTCACACTCTCAGCCTCTCACACTCTCAGTCTCTCACACTCTCAGTCTCTCACACTCTCAGTCTCTCACACTCGCTCAGTCTCTCACACTCGCTCAGTCTCTCACACTCTCAGTCTCTCACACTCGCTCAGTCTCTCACACTCGCTCAGTCTCTCACACTCGCTCAGTCTCTCACACTCGCTCAGTCTCTCACACTCGCTCAGTCTCTCACACTCGCTCAGTCTCTCACACTCTCAGTCTCTCACACTCTCAGCCTCTCACACTCTCAGTCTCTCACACTCTCAGTCTCTCACACTCTCAGTCTCTCACACTCTCAGCCTCTCACACTCTCAGTCTCTCACACTCTCAGTCTCTCACACTCTCAGTCTCTCACACTCTCAGTCTCTCACACTCTCAGTCTCTCACACTCGCTCAGTCTCTCACACTCGCTCAGTCTCTCACACTCGCTCAGTCTCTCACACTCGCTCAGTCTCTCACACTCTCAGTCTCTCACACTCTCAGTCTCTCACACTCTCAGTCTCTCACACTCTCAGTCTCTCACACTCTCAGTCTCTCACACTCTCAGTCTCTCACACTCTCAGTCTCTCACACTCTCAGTCTCTCACACTCGCTCAGTCTCTCACACTCTCAGTCTCTCACACTCTCAGTCTCTCACACTCTCAGTCTCTCACACTCGCTCAGTCTCTCACACTCGCTCAGTCTCTCACACTCGCTCAGTCTCTCACACTCGCTCAGTCTCTCACACTCGCTCAGTCTCTCACACACTCTCAGCCTCTCACACTCTCAGTCTCTCACACTCTCAGCCTCTCACACTCTCAGTCTCTCACACTCTCAGTCTCTCACACTCTCAGTCTCTCACACTCTCAGCCTCTCACACTCTCAGTCTCTCACACTCTCAGTCTCTCACACTCTCAGTCTCTCACACTCTCAGTCTCTCACACTCGCTCAGTCTCTCACACTCGCTCAGTCTCTCACACTCGCTCAGTCTCTCACACTCGCTCAGTCTCTCACACTCGCTCAGTCTCTCACACTCTCAGTCTCTCACACT